>SNQJ01S0057700.1:0-10590 GCA_010110895.2 Picea sitchensis
ACGTATGTGTGGATGCTAACTAAAATGAGTGAAGTCATTCTCTATAGAAATTCATGATCTCTAAGTGTTGGTTTCCTCTTCAATTGTGTGCGAGATGAAGACTGGTTTGGAAAGGTTGACCCTACTTCAATGTTAATGGGCTCTAAATTTTGAAGAACTTGCTGGCACTCGAGTTCTATTTCATTCAGTTAATGTACGCCCTCATTGACCTCCAGTAAAGATTTCAAACACTGGATTATTTTAATTTATGCTCGATTCAGTTCCAGAATGATGCTCGTTGGACAAGAGATGGAAAATCACCATTTTTAGAACCACCTGATGCTAGAGATCCTCGCATGAATTCTATGTCGTTATCAAAAGACAGATTTGGGTCACATTGTAACCCGTTCTGAAGCTGTCTTGTGTTTCATGAAGATTCCACCATTCTTTGGAGTTTTATGATTCATGGAACGTCGATAATTTTGGTACGGTAAATATGGTTGATGCATGCTGGAGTATTGGCATGAACTGATTGATTCCTATTAGTTCCGTCCTTATCAAAGTTTCATAAATATAAAAGAGGGTTGTAAGCTCGAGAGGGAACTGTTGGAAATTAATTGTTGCTTCCAAGGTATTTTTGTATGCCAACGCCAGTGAGCCAAAGAAAATCGCCATGGATCAAAGAGAATGTTGGGATTTTCTTTAGCCACTCTTTTGTGAGGAGAGTGAGAGGCATTATTTTTTCACCTTAAGCCTTAATTGACTTCTTTGTAGTCATCATTGTAATCAGTTGAATGAGGCGATTTGCCTAAGTCATTTTAGCATTCATTGTAATCTTGACCAATGAGTATGATTATAAACTCTTGGCAAGTAAGGTACTCCAAAGATGTAATACAAGTATCATCAGCTACGTAATCCAGATATCAACAGATATAGGTTGTATATTTATGCAGATGTGGGCTTTGCATTTCGAGCTCTGAAGAACAGAGGTGAAGGGGACAAGGGATCTGCCTTTTTCCAAACATTTTCTTTGCAATAGTTGCAAGTGTTGGCTTCAAATTCTGATTCTCAAGTACATGGGTGAAGGAGTCTTGAAGGAATGTGCCTTTTGAAGACATTTGCATAGAGATAAAGTTGAAACTTTTGGAGACAAAAAGGTTCTTTCGTGGGGAGGCGTGATTTGGGAGGATCTCCACACATGGGAAGGACTTTTACTTTGCTCACCATGTTGAGTTGAAATTGGTGACAAAGTGGTGAAAGGGTGAACTTATATGTTTTCGAGTTTATTTTCTCATGCATTAGTGCTTTGTGAGAAAAAAGGCCTCATGCATTTTTATTGCTTTTATGAGATGCTCATGCATTTAATTATGCTTTATGAGCTTTTTGGAAAAACTCATACATTATTATTTTGATGTAAAAATTATTAATACTTGTGAGGGAATTAGACTCATGCATTTTTCATTAAAATTGTAATTATGGAAATTGGTTTTTATGTGAGAAACCATTCACACCAATTTTCCAATTTTCTCACTAGTAGGTTGAGAGAATCAAGGGCATGGTTGAAGAGTCTTTGGGTGGTTTTGAGACTTTTTCCATTATGTGCTTGAAGATATTTTGAGATCCTACATTTATGGATCTTGTTTTTCCTCTTTTGTAATTAGATCCTATTATTGTGGATCTAGGAATTAATGCTCTTTTTTAAGAGAGAGTGAGGAAAAACTATATAAGGCCTTATGTGAGCCATTTGAAGGAAGTGGGGAGAGTAATGAAGAATTAATAAATAGATTTAGAGAGCCATAGTGCTACTACTCTTAAGTATTGAGAGACTTATTCATGTAAGGAATTATCATTCTTGATGTATGGAGAATTATTAGTGTGAATAGTCTTTTTGAATCCTGATTGAAGGAGAAGGCATCTCTTATGTAATCACTTATGAAAAGGCCCCAACATATTTTGAAGAAGGAACGAAAACAATCTGTATTCCAATTGAAGCGGGTTCGAAGACATAGCCCAAGAGGGGTGAACTCTGTTATCAACATCGATTGTCTCTCTCTTGTCTTTTCATGTGCTTTATTTCATTTTGAGTTCATGTGTGTTATGTATTATTGTTTAAAAGCATGGTTAATAATGGACTCATATGCCCTTTAATCCTTATGCAAATAATTCGTTAGAAAATGATTCTCGATTGAAAAGTTGTGTAGAGTAAGTACTCCTCCATTTTCATATCACTTTCTTATCAACATCAGTGGGTTTTTTTTCCTTTCCCAAGGTAATCTGGTACAAGCCTATACTTGTTAATAAATACTCCATATGAGATTTCCATTGGAGGTAGTTGGTGCTGGTAAGCAAAAGATTATTGGAAGAATCCATATTAAATATGTAGATAATATGAATTTAAAAAATGAAACTGATTATCTGGATGGAAATATCTTGAAAAATTATGCGGTTAAAAAAAACGGCACTAAAAATGGACTTTGGATGTGAAAGTTATGCCCTTTTAAAAAAATGCATAAACGATAACCAAAAGACCACGTGATGCTGTAAGTTGCTTTATGAAGTGACCCACTTTTATAAAAAGAAGTGGGGATCACTTTTACAATAAAATTACTTTATAAAATAAAAATCGCATGCAAAATAAATAACTCTAAAATAAAGTATTAAAGCTACTTATAGTGATTCACTTTTATACTTGAAGTGAAATACACTTTATAATGGAGCATGAACTTTTAAAAAAAAAGTAACAAAAATAGAGACTTGAACTTAAGACCTCTTACTTAATAAGACAACTTTTAAGCAAATGGGATAGCAAAACATATTGCATTGTTTAACAAGAGGATTGAGGTTGTTTTTGTTGTTGTTGTTGCTGCTGAAGACAACCTTGGATAGCGTGCTAAAAAAAAAAATTTAACACAAAAAAAAAATTGTTTCTCGATGGCAACAAGGGTTATATCTCAGTTAGATTACCCAGAAAATTCACCCTTTCATATTGGTTTCTGATTTGCCGAGATTGGACAGGGCGCAGGGCAAAGAGAATATGCATATCTAAAAGAGTAGCAACTCGGAAACAAATAATATAAAACCGAAATAAAACCAAAATAATACCTTGCAAAAATTTAAAAATGGCGTATTCAAGTTTTATACCTCTGAATTTGACTGAAATGGCCGTATATTGAGAAAAAATAAACCTTTTCGAGTGAAACAAAATGTGTTCCTAACTAAAACAAGTGCTACGGATGTAATGGAATGATCCTCTCAGCCCATAAAAGTACGAAAATGATAGAAAATGGAGATGAGACAACTCGGCTTCATGATATCGATCTACAACAGGAGCGGGTCTTCAAACAGGCTCTGATCCCATGTTCGACAACGCAGGTATTCCAATAGAGGAAGAACACCTTCAGTAACCACTCACACAACTAGATCAAATATCAACACACCGATTTTTTGACGTGGTAAAACCCCTACGAGGAAACATCCACGGCTCCAACCAACGCGACTACTTGGAGTAGTTTATTAATGCAAAAGAAAAAGATTATAGAGAGATTTTAAAAGAGAGTTTATCACAATAGATCATTGAAAAATGACCCTCCATGCTCTTTAATTAGAGATCATGGACCAATCAGGTGTTAAGCCATGGATCAATAGCCGTTAAGATCAAGGAGAATATGAACCGTCAGATAACTCTATGTCGGGAACATATCATGACCGTCAGATTTCCTAACTACAAATGCATATTAATGCATACTAAAGAAACACACTTTTACTTAATGACACATTAGACCAAATAGATCTTAACTAACTTCTAAGTGTCTAAATATCCTAACAAATCTAAGTACAATAAATAAATATAGGAGTTTATTACAAAAGACAATATGTAAAGTAAATCTACTCCAAGAGCATATATCAACCAACCACCACAATCATATATACATAAAGAAGTACTTGCATTAAAAGGATACTTAAGATAACAAGATGCAAGTAAATAAGGAAATACTTCAAGATAAATAACAAGTGCTTGAGAAATGAAAGTACTTGAAGAAAATGGCTTTGTGTAATGTGAAATGAGACCAACGCCTTAAACGTATCGTGGGAAGTTGTTGAATCCGTGTTTTATTAGATTGTATTTTGAAGGTAGATTAATGAGATTGTGAAAGTAAATAAAACTGAAATAAATTTGGCCTCTAGAGAGGTTATCCCTTTAGCTCAAAGATTTGCTGAGAACTTGTCGAAACCCATTGGTTTCACCAACAAGCCCACTAGAGGTCCCAGAGGCCCAACATTGAGGGGAACAAACCCGAGGTATTCAGCGAAACTTCCTACACTCCCCCTAGGCAGTTCTTTAAACCAATCAATAGTCCTCTTTTGAGATTGTCCTATTATTATTACTCCACACTGACCATCCCGACGTGTATGGAACCTACTCTCAGAAGATCGAGACAAGCACACAAATGGAAGGGTCGGGAACAACACCAGGAGCTGAGGGGAAATGTTTATTTTAAAAAATAAAATAAAATGCTGAAAGATAATTTTTTTTCTAATTACTAAGTCCTCACTGACCATCCTCTTGCGAGGGGTTGAGGGGATGGTTTATTTGCCAACTTTGAAATTGCATCAAAAGAAAGCTAAACTAGCAACTAATGTTCTACTTTGAAAAAAGGAAAACTAAACTAAAGTTGTGATTTGTTTTTAGCTTATTCTTTATATGTGAGATTGTTTGAATTTTAAAGAAAGAAAAAGAAAACTGAATGGAAAATGCTCAAAACCACAACACCAACTCCCTTAGGGGGAAACACAAAGTGAGGCCTCTCTTGGCTCACTTATTTTATTAACTCGATTACAATGGTCTCTTGGAGTGACTTGAGATCTCTTTAAATGAGATGTGGATCCTTATAATGATGGATTCGTGTTTTTACAATGTGCTTATAATCCGCCAAATTTCGGCAGAATCTCCCCTTATTTATTCAATAACCTGCACAAAACAACAAACAAAAGAGTGCAAAAGATGGCCAAAACCCTTTAAGAGTGTCTTTGGTTATTAGTAGAAAACCCAAAATATTTCTAAGTAAAAATCTATGATAAAATAGCAAAAGAGAAGTTTAAACTAGCTAAGAAAGAAGCCTTTTCTTGATGATATTACTTGTTGTCCCAAAATAGAAAGTAATGTCAAAAAGGATGCTCAAATTTAGAATTTAAACTCTTTAGATTGAAACTACCTTTAGCCTTAAAATATTTCTTTAAAAAATGCCAAAAGATAGAAACTAGCAAGTTAGATCAAATGAATAATTCTTTTGCAAAAAAGGAGATCTAAACTACTTTCCTTTTACGCATACAAAGTAATATGTGAATTCAACTTTAAATCAATAAGCTTTTACTTTCTATGTTCTTAAAGTAACCCAAAACAAAAAATTTAGAAAGCGAGAAAGAGAGGAAGAGAAATGCTTGAACTTTCTTGGAATCTTGGGCAAATGGAGTCTTGTTGATGGGTCAAAGAAGGACTATGTATTTCTTTTGGATATGGAAGACAAAGGTAGGTGCAACCAAGCCCAACCTCCTCTTCAAATGTGAGAACCTGCAACACTTAGAGATCTCTTGCCAACAAAATATTAGTAGAATGGTGCTATCTACATAGAATGCTTCATAAAAACATAAACATTAACTGAAATGGATACGTGTTATAAAATATTCAAATGTACATAAGCAATAAGATCATAAATCAGGCTAGATTTTCTAATCTTATCCTACTTGGAGATAGCTCCACTAGAAGGCCACTGATTAACAATGAAACAAGAACACAATATAAAATTTTACCTCACAATATAGCACTTGACATAGATGTTCCACACATGAAATTTGACACAAGCATGTAGCCTCCAAAGCCTTTTATTCCAATTCACAATGATGATATAATCCAATGATACACAAGAAAATTCTTCCCAAGCTCCAACTAGCTTTGGCAATGGGAGAATGCTTTATTATATAACAAGAGGAGAATGTAGTGTAGAGGAGTAGGGTGCACCACTTGGTAGCTTGACTCATGAAAATTGTGGAGAGTGGGGTTGCCACCTATCACACCACCAATTCATATGACAAGTGTGCTTCAAAGGGGAGAGGGGAAGGCACTGCCTCTCAAGAGGTAGGCACACTTCCTCTTGAGGGTGCCACCTACCCAAGAGAGGGGCACACCTCTTCTTAGCTCTCTCTCAATACTCAACTACACCTCACTTACTCAATCCCAAAAACCTCTTACTTGCATATTATGTTTGCCACATAACCTTTTTGGCTTTATTTCACTAAAAATATGTTAAAACATGTTTCCGATAACTTTGCTAAAATTTAACATTTATGATTTTTTATGTCTTTTTGGGCTTTTGAGAGAAAAATTACCTTCTTAATGATTAAAATCACTAATTTCATTCACAAAAGTGGGTACTTAGGTAAAGTGGGTTCTCTAGGTCCAAAAATGAGCACTCCTAAGGCATATAATGCCTTCTAGTACCACTTTTTTAATACAACTTCAAATTACAATTAAAAAATTCTGTTTTACAAGAAATGTTTTATTAACTGAAAAAAAATAAAAAAATACTAAGGGGGACTTAGCATATTTCCATAAAACTCTAGGATAATGCTTAGCATGGTTATATACATAACAATTTAGACTTAAAACATACCCCAAGTCATATCTGCTAGTACAATTACTTTAGCTTTGGAGGTTATTGAGTGAAAACACTCGAAAATTATATTTCTCTTAAAGAGCAAGATATAATTAGCAAATAAGAAAAACACTCTAGAGTAAAGTAATATTGTCTAATCCTTGGGTGGCTAAGCCTTTTTTTTTTCCTTGGAAAAAAAGAATAATTTTATTACTTCATGAACAAAATTACATTTTGCAGATACACCTCTTGGTGTATTCTATTACATTGAATTCTGTAGCTGAAAGCTATCTATTGCATTTCATGAATGCTTCTGTAGGCTGTTAATTCCACAAAACATTCCTGGATCCAGTGTTGCTGAATGTGTTTCAGCAGGTATTCATAGTAGTGTTTTCATATATTATGCATGACATATATACAAAAATTTTGTTGCTGATAATTGATTTTCCCAAAAAAAAATCATGTTCTTCATAGTAGTGTTAAACAAAAATTGTGTTGATTTTGATTAATCTAGAAAAGGCCTGTGCAAATATTCATTTGCTTGTTCGTTGTGATACTCAATTATTTTCCACTAGCCCATAGCCAGATTAATCCCCTCTTTTGACAGCTAGTCCACTTCTTTATTTTTCTCCCTGTAGACATGTTGACAAGCAAAGGTGTCAAAGTTTGTCTGCAAACGAGTAATGTCTTCCACCAATGCAACAAGTCTTGTGTTTAAACATCTCTGTGTGCCTTTTATCTAGTTTATGACATTTAAAGAGTCCCCAAAAATGTTTAAAGACCAACAACCTTTTTCAATGGCAAAGGAAATGAGTATTTTGAGGCTCAAAAGTTCTACAAAGTTGTTTGTTCCTGGCCCGAAGCCGAAAGTCATGATAAAAAAGTGTGAAGTAGAAAGTTAGAGGAGTCCTCCACCTCCATATATATTTTGCTGGGAAGCTCTGTCAAAGAAAACCAGGGGGAGGAACTATCAATCACGACCTCTTGAGGCTGTCTAGAGGAAGATCTGGTGCTCTGAGAGAGGAAAGAGGGCAGAAGTGTGACACTACTCGCTGCAGTGAGCTTAGGGAAAGGTGGGGTTCCTTTGAAAATGAAGGAATTCTGAGTGAGCCAAACACCCCATGTAACCAAGAGGGGAAGGGATCTTAAGAGTTTTTAGTCTTTTTTTTTCCACCAAGTATACCAAGAGTGATCAAAATCCCTTCCTTCCCAGATGCAATGCAAATTTAATAGTCTAGAAATTTCCTTCCAAACTTTGTTGATGAATCAACATTTTAGAAAGAGGTGTAATGTAGTTTGTCCTTCGGATTTGCAGAGAGAGTACCAGCTGAGCCCAACAAAATTCCTCTTATAAAGGTTATCCCAAGTCGGGACCTTGTTTTGTAGAACATTCCACGTAAAAAGTTTAGTTTTTTCTCGACTTTTGACCTTTCACAAGTTTCTCCACCACCAGACAGACTCTTGGGGGCCTAAATCTGTGTTATATTTTAGATAGCCCAGTTTTGGGGAATAGATCCTAGAGGGGGTTGGATCCCAGATCAATTCATCCTCGTTGTCCGTGAGTCTGATCTGTGAGAATTTTAGACAGTAAATATATATTTCCAATTCAAGTTTTTCATCTTCACTAAGGCCCATCCTAGTAGGATCCTTCCATCCCTTTGACCATAAGGTAGAGCGGTTGGAGTCCGCCAGTGAGCTTAGGTAAAAAAAACCTAGGGACTGTAAACGCTGAATTAACTACTCGGTAAGTAAGTGATTTCCTTCACTTCCTGGCCAGGGATGTTTACCTAATCTGAAACGGTTTTCATTACCAAGTTTCCAAGATAAACCATTTTCAATGAGAGGGAAAGTGTTTAGTATGGATATCCAGATCACTGAGGCTCCCTTTTTGGATTTTTGTTGACTTCTTATCCAATCCTCTAAAGGTAATGGTGCTATATACTTTTGAATGATGACCTTAGTCCAAAGACTAGAGGTGTTTATAATGCACCACCCTCCCTTGGCCGCCAGTGCTTTGGAGAAAAGGAAAATGTTTTTCAGTCCCCAACCTCCCAAAGCATTTGGGACGACTATTTTATCCCAACGGTGGCTAGGCCTTTTATAAAAAATCACATGCTTAATTCATTTTATTACAATTCCTCGTAGGGTATGGAAATGTGGTAAAAAAGTTGAAAAAGGGCCATATTGCCCGTCTGGACTTTTGAACTTTGAATTTTGAACAAGTCATCGTTCAATCTTTGGCGGATCATCTGCACGCCCATCTTAGTGCAACTTGGTGGATAACATGGTTCAAACAAGATTATAACATGTAGAATCAATTCCAACTTAGACAATTGCAATATCTTAACATTTCACGTATACCAATGCAATGATTTTATATCTCCTATGCAAATTAGATTAGTGCCTTAGCAATTGGGTTATGGGGTCTCTTGTTGTAAGAGCTAGTTGTGTTACCTCTCTATGGGTGTAAGCCTTTTTACTCCCTAGAGAAAACAAAATTAGTGTTATAGAAAGATTTGTCTCACCATTGCTATCTTGCACAGAGGGCCTTTTTCCATTTCCCTATGCAGACTTATCAACCCCTTTTTGATAAATCCAGAGTCAAAAATATATATTTTTCAACATATACGCTCCCTAACTGCTTTGCAAGATCCGTATATGCTTGTTGCTCCACTACAACTCACATATATCGAGATTTGTGCCAGAAAATACAAAATGAGGTTGGGTTTCCATGTCACGAAAAAATATCTCTCATCTTTGGCCTTCCATATACTAGAAATGTTCTGACTCAGCCCTTCAGTTGCATTCTAGAGGCTATAAGAGCACAATTTCGAGCTATGGAAAAAGAGGAGAAAACATTCAACTTTGAGAGAAAAGTTACTCTGGAGAAATTACTTCATATTAAGTCTGCATCCCTTTGTCCCTAAAGTATGAACACAGTGTTTATCCCCCAAGCTCTTTCCTTATTGTCGAGAGGACCTCATTACCTCTTTGCTATGAGCTTGCCTTTGGTGGAGGATTGAAGTGGTGGAGACCTAGTTGGAAGGAACTTGGTTTCTTGGTTTCGAACCGTGCCGACACAGAAGTCTGTAATGTTGATACTTCTATTGATCAATTATTAATAGAAACACTCCTTTTTTGTTTGGTAGCTCTCATGTTTCTGATCCGAAATCGGATCCAGAAGCCTGACAGGGCTTGAAAAATGCTCAAAAATGAAAGTGCTCAGAATTCAACGAAACCAATGCCATTGCGTCCATCTCGTCTTCCTGATTCCAGTGGTATATTTACTTTGTCAAACGGGCCGCGTATGCAAAAGTTATCGCGTTCTGATTGGAAGCCCAAACAGGTAAAAAGTCAAAGGTCAACTGGTCAAAAAGTCAACGTTGATGACATCAGCATGTTGACTGTGCAGGAGATGATGTGGCACTCTCTAGCTGATCGTGATTGGGCAAGTTCGCTGACAAGGCAGACATGTGGCAGGCAACTGGACCAGTCAATAACTGACAAGTGGCATTAATCCGACAAATGGGGAGATGCCACGTGGCCCAGTCATGGGCAGCCATGTGGCACCTAGTCATCAGTTGAAGTGGCATGTTTCAAAAAAATATGTTTTGTGGTGCATGGGTTTTGAACCCATGACCACCACCAAGCCCAACACCTTAAGAAATGGTCTTTGACAATACACCAAATTATTTCTTATGTTGTAAAACCCACATTAAAAAATATATTGCAAAGTATTGTATGGAGAGGGGCCAGCGCTTAGCCCTTTGGGCTAGCACTTGGCCATATGAACCCATATGACCCTGTCAAGGGGGCGCGCACTGGGAAAAAGGGGGCTTATGCCCAAATCTAACTATAAAGTGGGTTTTATAACTAATTTTTGGGTTTTAATGGTAATTAAGCCTATTTTTAATGGTTTTTGGGAGTTATTGGGTAGTTTTGGAGCCTAAATTTTGGGAGG
>SNQJ01S0057700.1:10600-38133 GCA_010110895.2 Picea sitchensis
TTTGGGGTCCATGGGTTTTGAACCCATGACCACCACCAAGCCCAACACCTTAAGAAATGGTCTTTGCAAATACACCAAATTATTTCTTATGTTGTAAAACCCACATTATAAAATATATTGCAAAGTATTGTATGGAGAGGGGCCAGCGCTTGGCCATATGAACCCATATGACCCTGTCAAGGGGGCGCGTGCTGGGCAAAAGGGGGCTTATGCCCAAATCTAATTATAAAGTGGGTTTTATAACTAATTTTGGGTTTTAATGGTAATTAAGCCTATTTTTAATGGTTTTGGGGAGTTATTGGGTAGTTTTGGAGCCTAAATTTTGGGAGGAAGTTGGAGATGAGAAACCAACTTCCCAGCTATATAACCCAGGCCTGTTTGAGGCCATGAGGGGGCATTCCGAGCATAATTATGCTGAGGAGAAGCCAAGTCAAATCCATTTTGAGGCAGAGAAGCTTTTGAGGAGGAGACGCTGTCGGACCATTTCTGGGAGCTCCGGACGTCCGTTTTGCGTGCCATTTTCTTTGCATGGTTCTAGAGATCTGGAAGAACATGACCAGATCAGTCTTGTAGCCATTTGGCATTGCATCCATGCACTTTTGAGAATTTGAACAGAAATAAAGAAGCCTCTCCCACAGAGAAAAGGCCCGGAGACGTAGGCAAAGTTGTACCGAACTCCGTTATCAATCTGCGTGTTATGGTTTGCTGTCTATTATTTCATTTCAGATCTACATATGTGTATATGGCTGTAATAATTCCTCTTCTTTCCTCATTCTTCACTAAGTTTTCTCAAATGGTTAATTAATGCATGCAAAATTAAACTCAACCATAAGTCATAAAAAAATCCTGACGGATCAGTTCCCTAAGCGAATCCTAATGTAGGAAGTGTCCCCTTCCTTAACCATAGGTCTAATCCTTCTACAGCTAGATGGAACAACCAAGATGGAGGACAAGTTCCACCGTATATCCCTATCCCCTCGATGTCGAAGTCGACCAATACTTTTGGCATAAAGAATCCACTTCAATCCTCCAGATTCCCACCCGGAGGAGGTCATTCTTATGTCTTGGGCACCCCCCAACCTGGATCTAATCCAGTTAGGGGAAATTTTAACAACCCTCAGTTTGGAGCTAATCCAACTGGGGGAATTTTTCATAACCCTTATTAGAACATTCCTGTTGGAATGATGCCCAATCCATCTTTCACGAATCCGCCTGGAGGAGGGTCTTTTAATTCCGGAAAAGGTTCTAGTCCTTACCAGAATCCTGGATGGAACACAACTCCTAATACTCTGTCTTTTGTGGGAGGATGGGGTCAGGTGTCATAGCCTCGTATCCCCTTTCTGGCCATTCTTAATCTGCCAGATTTGTCTAAACTAATGAACGACCCGGTGAGTCATGATCCCACATGGCCCCCTGTCCCCACCAAGCTTCCGTCAGACATTCCAAAGTTTGAGGGTAAGAATGGCGAGGACCCTGGTGATCACATCATTACTTTTCACCTCTGGTGCTCATCGAATTCTTTGAATCATGATTCTATTAGATTACGATTGTTTCATCACACTCTTATCGGGATTGCGTCACAATGGTATATAGAGCTACCTAGGGGGACATATGGGTATTTTCAATAGTTAGTGCTAGCCTTTCTTAACCATTTTGAACTACCCGTTTGTTACGATGCTGGCCTTGAAATTTTGTCAAATTTATGCCAGGGTACTGAAACTCATAGTTCAGACCATATCCAGGAATGGCGCAGGAAAAAATGATTAGTTAAGACTCCCATACCCTTAACTTTATTTTAGAATGGTTTTTAAAGTCTTTTCACACTCCTATTTCAAAGGACGTTTCTACTTACAGGGTCTTTAGCGAGGAAGAGGCCATTTTTAGAGCCTAGCAATTCGATTTGATCTATGCTCAGTCTGGGATGTTATACCACCTTATTCCCGACACACCGTGGTCGACTCATGATCCTAGACAGAGTCTTGGGCCATTTCGATGGAATTGTGGGGTCCACCAATGTAAAGTCCGCAGACTCAACAAAGAAGTCTGCCGGAGGGCCAGCTTCATCTGGATCCTCCAAACCCACCCAATCGATGAATTTACATTCCGTGCATTCGTCGAAAAACCCAAATGGTGACCAACAACCAGATGGGAATAAATGGAAAGGTCAAAATAATCATAGAGGTGGGAAGGATAAACCCAAGGACAAGAATAATAATGGAAAACAAAACGATAATGCTTGAGAGGGCAAGAAAGAAAAGTGTAAGGTTAAGTTTCCTTGTAAAATTTGTACTGATGATCACCTTACACACTTATGCCCCAAACTTGCAGAAGCTACGAGGCTTTTAAATCTTCCACCTATTGTGCTAATGAATCCTTTTCCTCACAACTAGCACTTAGCCTCGAGTTCTTCGAGCGCCAGAAATGTGCCTGGTGGGAGTCAAAACCCACCACTGCAAGATGGTGACCATGTTTGTATCAATATGGTCGACGCAAAAATCGATATAGCCACTCGCTCTCGAGATTACGGCTCTTCAAAAGCTAATACCAGCCTAGAAGCTCCTCCTCCACCCCTGGAGATGAATTTACAGATCGAGAAACCAGAGTCACCGTCTCATATTCCGAAAGGAGTATTCAATGCTCTACCCATAACCCTAATGCTAGATCCACCCATAACTACTCTATTGTTGAGGATCTGGGCCAAACACCTTGTGCGATGTCTAATTTGGAGGCACTCTAGACGTGTCCATCATAGAGGAATGCCTTACTCTCTGCCTTAGGAGCTCTAGAACGTAGTAGCTCGAAGATCATCAAGTTTGATGTCATAGACGTGAAGCCTCGCTTACCCTACCATGTGACTTTCCAAATCCACGTGGAGTATTCTAAATATACCATCAAACGAGCGATCGTTGATGAAGGTGCTACCACTTGCGTGATGTCCTTAGTATTTTGGAAAGCTATCGGTTCTCCAACCCTTTCAAAGTCGTCTACCATGTTGACTGCATTCGACGGTCATTCCTTCCACCCTCATGGTATTCTCCCCACCTTTCTGGTCTAGTTAGGTGGGAAGACGATAGAGGTGGAAGTAGAGGTAGTTGATGCACCTCTCGATTATAACCTGTTACTAGGTCACAATTGGACTTATGCTATGGTCATCGTCGTATCATCCATTTTCCGCATGCTTTGTTTTCCTCATCAGGGGGAGATTGTGACGATCGACCAGTTATCCTTTGCGTATTCTAGCCCGAACGCATCTGTTGGACTATCAATCCGAGTGGTTGAAAATTCTCAGTCGACAACTAAGAATATCGATGTTGGAATGTATTCTTCCCTCATGGGTACTTTCGACTTCTCGACACCGACTCACCACATTTACGCCATGTCTAGTACGCCCACTTCAGTAGAGAGGTCCATCCCTTTCCACGCTTCTTATTTTAGTGACCCTTGGACCCTACCTCTCCGACTTCGTCGATTGAAGGTCAGTCGCATGTTGGCATGGCTATGCCACTATCGGCAACAAAGATTGCATATCAAGCTATCCTTGACTCTTCTGCCGATCCCAATCCTGTTCCCTCACAGATGGTCGAGGAGGATCTAGTTCTTAGGCCCGTGTGGGCCACTTCGTTATCTTGTTCACATGATTTCTTGGATGAGACTTTGCCTTCAGACGAAGCCATCCTTGAATCCATGAATGTTTCCGAGAGACCTTGGGATGATATGCATCATAGATCTTATTTTCTCCCAAGTCTTGAAAGAATTGAGCAAGATGATTTTAGATCTACCCTGAGTGAGATAGTCGGTCACGCCGTAGTTCCACTTGATACACATAGCATTTACGCTGAAGGGAATTTGGTGAGTATTTATCCTACCGTCCAGATCGATATCTCTCATACCCCTGGCAAGATCGAAAATGTAAATATAGGTGTAGATTGTTCGCCAGAGGAGATTCTGATCTACACCAACCTCTTCAAATAATTTCGAGATGTATTCACTTGGTCATATGAAGAGATGCCAGGGATCGACCCCCGTATTGTCGAACATGAGATTAGGACTTACCCGGATGCTAAACCCGTTCGACAACGTCTTAGACTTGTTAATCCTAGGAAGGCCCCTGCTATTAAGGCAGTGGTAGAGAAGCTACTTAATGCCGACTTTATCTACTCGGTTCCCATGACCGAATGGGTATCCAACCTCGTTGCTGTGAATAAAAAGAAAGGAACCATCTGCATGTGTATGGCCTTTCACCACATGAACAAGGCCTTTCATAAAGATAACTTCCCCATGCCTTTCATTGATCATATTCTCGATGAGTGTGCAGGAAGAGAAATATTTTCTTTTATGGACAGATTTTCAGGCTATAACCAAATCCAGATCAAACCCAAAGACCAACATAAGATGACATTCATATGTCCTTGGGGCACGTTTGCATACCGGAAAATGCCTTTCGGCTTGAAAAACGCCGGAGAAACCTTCCAACGAGCCATGACTTTCACTTTTCATGATCTCAAACACATAGTCGAAGCTTACCTCGATGATCTTGCTACTCACTCTCATAAGAAAGTGGATCATGCTATGCACCTTCGACTGGTTTTTGAAATATGTCGCTACTATAGAATCAAACTCAATCCTCATAAATGCATCTTTTGTGTTACATCTGGCCATCTCTTAGGATTCTTAGTCTCCAAGACAGGGATCATGGTAGATCCGCTTAAGGTTGAGGCAATTCTTCAGTTGCCTCCCCCACACACGATTAGACAACTTCAAGGTTTATAGGGGAAAGCTAACTTTTTGCGTCGGTTTATTGTGAATTATGCCAATATCACTAAGGGTTTCATGCACCTATTGAAGAAAGGCACCCCATTTATCTGGGATGAGTGAGCCCAATAGTCTTTTGACGCTTTAAAGAAAGCCTTGGTATCGGCCCCTCTGCTGAAATATCCTGATTACAGTAGAGATTACTTGTTGTATGTCTCCATGTCTGAAGAGACCATTGGCATGGTTCTAGTTCAAGAGGATGATGATCTCCACGAGCATGTCATATACTATCTCAGTCGAAATTTAGTAGGTCCTGAATGTAATTACTCACATTTTGAAAATCTAGCTTTGGTTGCCTTCCACACAGTCCAACATTTACGACACTATATATTGCTTTGCAAAACTATTGTGGTTGTTGATGTTAATCCATTTCAATACATCCTCACTAGATGTATCATAGGCGGAAAATATAATAAATGGATTGTCATCTTACAAGAATTTGATCTCGACTTTGCTTCGACCAAGTCCAAGAAATCACTAGTTTTTGTAGAGTTAATATCCATATTCCCACGATTAGATGAAGCTGTTATTCATGTCGATTCGTTCCCAGATGAACAAATTTTCCTCGTCTCGTCGTCCGACCCCATGGTATGGAGATATTGTTTTATATCTTCAAACCTTGAAGTTCACTCATCATCTCCCGCGAGATGATCGATGACATGTTAGATACCAAGCCAAAAAGTATAAAATCGTCGGTGACACTTTGTATCGTCAAGGAATAGATAGTATCTTATGTCGTTTCTTAAATCATGAGGAAGTCGAGTTAGTCCTTAATGATTTCCACAAAGGGGCTTGTGGTGGTCATCTATCTGGGCTTGCGACAACCCAAAACATCTTGTGAGCTAGTTACTTATGGCCCACCATCTTTAAATATTGTATCGAAGCGGTTAAGAAGTGTCACCCCTGCTAGGTGTTCACTCGAAAAATGCACTCACACCCAGACCCTCTTCACCCAATCGTTACCGTTGGTCCCTTCACCAAGTGGGGAGTAGATTTTTTTGATTGCAACCCAACTTCGGCTGGGGGGCATCAACACATTATCGTGGATGTCGACTACTTCACCAAGTGGGCCGAAGCCATGCCTACCATGAAATCTGATGGGAAGACTGCAACGTTTTTCGTATTCAACCAAATTATCGCCCGATTTGGTATCCCGAGTGAGATTGTCACTGATCATGGTAGTCACTTTCAAAATGAAATGATGATAGAACTAATGTCTAAGATGGGGTTTAAACATGATCACTCATCTCCTTATTACCCCCAGGAAAATGGGAAAGTAGAGGCTGTCAATAAGTCTCTCAGGACCATCTTGCAAAAAACTATCAGTCGAAACAATTCCAACTGACACATCATGTTATATCCCACACTTTGGGCATACTGAACCTTGGTTAAGACTGCCACCGGTTTTTCTCTTTTTTCAGTTAGTACATGGTGTGGAGTCAATACTTCTCGTTGAATGCGAAATCCCTTCTCTCAAATTGGCAGTTGAGCTCCTACCTGACACTTCGGATTTAGAGCGATGCCTTGTACACGTAGAGAGTCTTGACGAGCAACATAAAACAACTTTATGGATATCGATGCAAACAAGAAAAGTGTCAATGTTTAGTACGATAAGTCTGTCTGTCCCCGGTTATATGCTGAGGGTGACTTGGTCCTCTTGTATGACCAAGCCAAAGAATCGGTAGGGGTAGGCAAGTTTAAACCTATGTGGCACGGTCCTTATATCATGCGACATGTTCTAGAAAAAGGAGCCTACGAGTTGGAAGATTATGAAGGGAATAAATTGGCTGAGCCCAGAAATGGTCTCTACTTAAAAAGGTATTACGCTTGAGCCTTGGGATTGGGTGAAACCCTTTGTATACTAATGTAAATTTAGTGCATATACACCTTTTCCCCTTTTTTGTCTTTGGCTTGCTTATCGAGTTTTCCCTTTTGTTGGCAGATGTCAACGACGTCTTTGGTCTACGTAGGATTCGCAGACGGAGCCAGTCGTCATACACAGAACTTAGCTTTCACCACCTGGGTGATTTACTCTCCCGAGGGTCTACTGGTGTCTTCAGGTGGCTTATGCCTAGGGCCATCCACGAATAATGTGGCCGAATACAATGCCATCATAGAATTATTGCATGATGCTATCTCACAAGGTATTCGCTCTATAGAGTTGCACCTAGATTCTTAGTTAGTCGTATGTCAGTTGAATGGTCATTACCATGTGCGTGATCTGACGTTACTCCGTCGATTCCTATGTGTACATCTTTTAGAATGACAATTTTATTTTATTACATACTTTCACATTCGTAGAAGTTCTAATCAGGTATCCGATGCCTACGCTAATTATGTTTTGAATTGGCATTTGTCACATTAATAAAGCAAATAAAACCATTAAATCAATGTACACATTGTAAGATATAAGTACAGCTGAAGATCCCTCTTTATATATTTCCAAAAAATATGGTGTTTTATATTACAAAATTGGGGCTAAAACCCTCAAAAATACATATACAACTGATATACATGTCCCATGACATATACACCTGTGGCATCGAATGAGTCTTGTGATAGAAAACAACGGTGTTGGCGAGACACCAGAAGAGTCATACTCATTCTCTAGGTACGCCAACAACCTGCCTATGCATGGCTTCAAGCAGATCCTCCACCTGAACCATAGGAATCTTCTGTGTCAAACACGACAGGTTTCCCTGCACGTTCTGAAGGACTCTCTCCGCCTCTCCTCCCACTTTCTCATCTCCTTGGTGCCTTTGCCTATGTCGTAGGAATCCCTCTGGCCATTGCGGACCCATGTCTGCAACCACACAAGTATCAAGTTAATATTTAAAAACACCATCCAAAAATATTTTTGTTCTTTTAAATACAAAAATACAAAAAATGAAATATATAACAAAATATTGTTTACCTATGGCGTTGTAGGCGGCTCCTGGTGGAAGTGGCTATTGTGGTGGGAAATCCCCCTACGGACTAGCATTTAGGGTTATATTATGCATGCAGATAAGACCGAAAGAATCCTACTTTCTATCGTCATCCCAGACCTAATCCCCATTTCTTTTAAGCAAATACATGGTTAGATGAACATACATTGTTTCGGGCATTCGATGTTGATCCTTCTTCACACTTGATCTCTTGTTAGCAACTCTCCTCCCAAGGCCGACCTGCATACAAAACAAGCAACAAACTATACATGCATTTTACCTACAGATTAATGGGTTAGAGATTCAGACATATATTCAATAAACTATGAAGAACTCATATAGTGGGACAGGAAAAGCATTTCTTTATTAATTTTAATGAATCAAATTACAATGTCGAGACTGGCCACCACTCCGCGAACCTGATCCCGGGCTCCTCTTCAACTATCCTCCAACTTCTTTGCTCTATATCTCTCCTTGCACAAGGATGGATACAGGGTTGGGACAATGGGAATGTGAAATTGGGTAGAGTTTCTTTACTATTATTCTCCTCTTCCAAATGGGACCCCTAACCCTTCTTTTATAGGCTAGAAGAAGCTAGGTATTTGGACGAACCCTGGGCCATGCATGGCTGGAAGGTTTAGTTAATTTACCCAAAGCTGTGTGTTTCATCGACAACTTTCCTTTTTTCATGCTTTTGTAGGTACATGCAGGTTGTTTTGGGTCAGCTAACGTGTACATGCGTGCAATAATGGAGTAGGGCATGTGGGCCTTTATGAAAGAGGTTTTTAAGAAGAGTTGTTCAACAATGTTTTGGCAAAGAAGGAATTTGAGATGGCTTGATGCCAAGTAAGCATGTCTGGTGCAAATTAGGGTTATAACAGATGCCCCCTAATGTGTGAGGTCAAAAGAGGATCTGATGGCCGAAATACATTACCAATCTTTACTGATGTGCCGAACAAGTGAGCCCAGGGACCATGAACTGGGAGGTGCCATCTGCAAAATAAAAATTGTCTCATCAAGGTGGGCATACCCATGCTCGGGATAAAATAGAATCATGGCTACCAATCAAATACACTATAGATCCATGTCAAATAACTATATAAAGTGTAGCCGCGAACAATACATAGCAGAGCTACATATAGAAATAAAAAAGATATACATATAGGGTATCCATCTTCTAGAAGCTAGTATGACCTAATGGCTGGAGATGAGATCTTCAGAACTCGAGAAACAACTTCAAAAAATCTTCAAAACTCAAGTAGGAGTGTAATATGAGTGTACGACTTCACTACCCAAAGGTCTTCGACGACCCGTCAGTCATGGACTAGATAATCTTGATGATCAGACTAAAGGCTTCATTGATTTCTAACAAGGAGTTGATTGGACATTCAGGATGGCCAGGTATGAGGGCAAGAGACAAACTGCAGAGGGGCCAACTCAAGCTTGGTTACAAACTTCCCTTGGAGAACAACATGACAAATGATGAGACCCAGGAAGCATGGAATTAACATAAGTTTATGAGGCAGGAGGCAATGCAAACTCTCCATGTGTTTGGAAGAATAACCAAACGGAGGAGGACACAACTCTATGTAGCGAGAACAACTTCCTAAGGTCGTATTACATCCCAGGGTTTGAGGAAAAAACAAACAGATGTGTTTTATCCAAGGGAGACTCATTATGCTGAGTAATAAAGAAAATACTTTTCCCTTCCTCTTTTTGGGGTATATTTGATTTTTTTGTCTTTTTCAATGATTTTGGAAAAAAGAATAAAAGAATGTTACGTTACAAAGGAGGATCGAGTTTCACAAACATACTAGTTCCAAGCGCACGGAACACAGGGATGGTCAGGGAAAAGGGACATATGCAAGAAAAGGACACTCGGGAAAAATCCTCCAGGGGCCAAAGGTGTCAAGACGCAGAGGCAAAGTTCTATAGGGATTGGGTATAAGGCATGCTTCAGATGGTTTAGTTGAGAGAAACATGGAGCCGACATTAGGCCAAAGATGTGGTTATGAAAATGCGATTAATAAAACACATAATGCTAACGTCCTTCAATGTAAGTTTAACGAGCCAAGAGAAGGTATGCTCGACGATTTTTCATATTTAGAGAGTCTGAAAAAACGTAAAAGGAGATTCCATTGGGGTATCTTTTTCGAAGGTAGTCTAGTCGGTTCGAAAAAATGGGTAAACTAGCACCGACAAGACGTCTATTAAGAACCATTTTAATGAGTGTGATAAAGACAAGATCACTCGGCCATTTTTTCATTTTTAAGGATTCTGAAAAAAGCTTAACTATGGACTCCGTCAGGAATGTTCTTCTGGACCAACTTATCGAGTGTGAAAGAATAAGGTCACACGCCGATCTTTTCAATTTTAGGGAGTCTGAAAAGAGCTTAACTATGGACTCCGTGGGGGTTCCTTTTTCGTAAATTTAGTCCCTTGGGCCCGAAAAAGGGTTAAAATGATACCTGAGAGTACTCTTCTAGAGAAGTGAAGTTCAATAGAGTATACCTTTGTTCATACAGTTGATTGTCTGGACCGAAAAAGGGGTAAACTACCGCCGGACAGAAGTGACTTGAAATTTCAGTTTAACAAGCGTGAAAGGCCACAAGATCGCTCAACAATATTTTCATGTTTAGAGGGTCTGAAAAGGGCTTAAAAGAAGACCCGTTATATATTTTGGGAGTTCCGAGGGTGAGGTCAAGAGTGAAAAGGAATTATGCAAATGAGGCTCAAACTCGTAATCAAGAAAAAAAACAAGGACTCCCGAGCCTACAGTGATTAGAGACAGCATGGATACCATAATGCAACCAGGATCTACCTAGGGAATCCATGTTCTGGTAAGCTCTATCACCAACTCATGACACTTCTAAAGAAACTATGATGGTTCTGTGTCGCAATCTGATGGGATTGATCCTATGGCAAAGGGATAAATACAATGAGATACAAAAGTCAGGGTAGAAACCTAACCTACATGCTCAAGTTGATCATGTGAGATTTTTCCACGAATCGTCAAAAGTGTCCCAAAAACTCCAAAAAACTGCCCTGATGCCCGATCATACCCCTCCCATGCAACTCCTAAATCACTCTAAATGGTTTTTGGTTTAAAGAAAATGATAAGGGAGGCCAAAAAGTCTATAAATAGAAGCTGGCAGCTCATTATCACCATTGCTGATTTGGAAATTGACTCTGGAGCCAAAAAACCCCCTTTGTCAAAAGTGGTGATTCCAAGAGCTAAAGTGGACGAAACGAACTTTTGTCTAAACCAAGTAAGTACAAACTCTCCTATCTTTCAATTTAAATCTTTACTTTTGTTTTGGGTTCCATTTTTTAGGGGGGCGTCGACCTTTAAAAGGTCAGCCCTAGGTCCACGCGGGTTGTCTTAGGATAGGCTGTGTGTACATTCAGGCAAAGTAAACTCTGTACACGTGTACACATGACTGTCATCATTACAACCCACGTGGACCCCTTTATTGAATGAAAAAATCTTAAAAACAAGGATTAACACTCCTGAACCTTGATGTTTTGCAGGATGTATGTACACTGGAGAGAAAGAGAGCATGAGGAGGTAAGTGATTTGGTCAAGGAAGACCCCAATGCTATGGCTACCTTGATGCAATGTGGTTTAATCAAGTTCTTCTTATGTCCTTTTATGTGGGCACAACCTAGGCTACTGAATGCCTTGGTTGACTACTGGCATCCAGATGCAGAGGCATTCATGTTAGAGGGGAAGTCACTGGTGCCTACAACCGAGGACATATATTTTTTGACTGGCCTCTCAAGGAGAGGGGAACCATTCAACTTCCAAAATTTTCCTTCGGGGCCGCATAACATAGTGGAATTGATAGGTCTTTACTGTAAGTCTGATACAGACTGCTCGAGCTCACAGGTTCCCATAAGCAAGATTACTGACTTATCGCTATAGGCGATAGTGTTTCTTATTGGGCGAATCACTAGTTCTGCGACTCTACATCAGGCATCCCGTGCACAGATGAACTGTGCAGTCCAGTGCTTAAATGCACAAATATTTGATTGGAGTGCAACATTATTAGAGTGTATGAAGAGGCAGTTGACAGATTGTCGATTGCAGACACAGAGGAACTTTGGGTTCGAGACCATTCTGTGCTCATTCTTCTTTGAGAGAGTTTCGAGCTTTAGTCCTCGAGTAGTGGTATGAGGACATCAGGCCTCTCTTCCTGCTATGTGTAGATGGGCAGTATTGCTGCCACAACAGGGTAGTGGAAGGACTAATGAGTCCTTCGATGATGATTTCTTTGTCTGACTATCGCGACAGATCCCAGTTATTGAGGATTACCCGTATGCATGGATTGATTTTTCGAGGGATCCTGAGATACCAGTACCTCCTAGTGAGGAGTGAGGAGAGATGGGTAAGTCTCCTTCTTTGTAGTTTTTTTATTTTTTGTGAAGCATATGCAATTTTTATGTCGTTTTTGTTATATATCATTTTTTTTTATATACCAGAGTATTTGATGGATATGCGTTTGTTGTGTACAGATGTGGGACCAGTGTGACCTACTGACTATGCGAGGAACAGGCGTCATCCTCGGCCAGGGACCGCACCTGCCACTACCGGGGGACCAATAGTAGCAGGAGATCTTCTAGCCGGGGAGGCTGAGAGGGTGTTGAGACGAGTCGAGCAGAACTTTACTGCGCTCACTCGCACGGTCCCTATGGCAGAGATTGAGGATCTGCCACCATCCACGTAGTCTCATGTAGTGGGGGCACCACGGATGTGGGTCTGCTTATTTCGGCGTTTAGAAAACGCTATGGATCAGTACAACAGGGCCCACTGGCCCTGATCTCAGTTAGACTTTTCACGTGCAACGAGCACTACTTGTATATATTTTTTGAGGGCATAAGCCCCTTGACTCATTATTGGTCATATTTTTGAGGCGCTTGCGTCCATCTATGTACTCTTGTGACTATGATGTTATATATGGATTTGTATGTTTTTTCATGGCTTATGGATCATTTTTGAAAAAAATGTATTTACATGTTTATGTGTATGTCTTTTCATATGTGTGCAAGATGCCAATCTAAAATTTGATTAGCTAGAGTATCTATAATTTGATTTAATCTCCTAGGAACATGAAAATATGTAATATAATCAAAGCTTCATTCTAAGAGACGTACCCTAAGGAATCGTCGGTGTAAAGTCGGATCATGAACACGATAGATTCTATTTAACTGAGACACAACCAACTGAGCATTGAGATAGACCCAGAGATGAGAGATACCAAATGACAAGGCGTCACGAAGCAACTTAATAACTGCACCGTACTCGGCGACATTGTTTGTGGTGTCACCTAAGCATATACCTCCGGAAGATAATAACTGGCCTCGAGGTGTAAAAATTACCCAAGCTGCGGAGGCAAGCCTCTGAGTGTGCCGGATAGCACCGTCTGCGTACCCAATGAACATCTCAGATTCACTTGACATCTGCCATAGTGACGAAAGATAACATCAATGACATGTCCATAACACTAAAAGAAACTAGAAAGTAATAATACAAAGACTATACATATGGTACAAAAAGTTACCCATGGTGACCTGCCTATGAGTAATACTTCTTGAGGTAGAGCCCATTTCTAGGGTCCACCAAAGCATTCCCTTCAAAGTCAACTAGATGATAAGCACCCTTTTTTAAAACCTCTTTTATGATGAAAGGTCCGAACCACATGGGTTTGAATTTTTCTGCCCCCAGGGGGTCCTTATCTTGGTCATAGACCAGGACAAGGTCGCCTTCAGAGAAAATTTGAGGACGAACGAACCTATCATAATGACACTTGAACTTATGTTTGTGAGCCTCGTTGGCCAGGGCTTCATCACGACGCTGCTCATTGAGCTACTCCAGGTATAATAACCGCTCTTCAAGTGGAGAAGTGTCTGGCAATAATTGTATTGCCAACTTTAGAGAAGGGATCTGACATTCGATAGGCAAGACTTCCTCGTAAACGATTTGGAAAGGTGAGAAACTGGTTGCAGTATTAATAGATGTTCTATAAGCTCATAATGCCGAGTATAACATCAAATGCCAATTTGACTTGGCGGAGTTGATCCTTCGCTATAGAATGGTCTTAAGAGTTTTGTTCAAAACTTTCACCTGACCATTTTCTTGGGGGTAGTAGGGTGACAAATGTTCCTACCATAAGCCAAGATTTGACATTAACTCGGTCATCATCTGGTTTTGAAAGTGACTTCCATGGTTAGCGACAATCTCCCTTGGGACGCCGAACCTTGCTATTATATGGTTGAAAAAAAATAGAGTTGCAGTCTCTTCATCATGTTTAAACGTTGGCATAGCTTCGACCCACTTCATGAAGTAGGCTACGGCTACGATGATGTAACGGTGCCGCCTTGCTGAAGGAGGGTTGCATGTAGTATAATCAATCCCCCACTTGGTGAAGGGACCAACTGTGATGACAAGAAACATGGGAGCGGGATGTGCCCTCATCTTCCGAGAGAACATTTGGCACGGGTGGCACTTCTTGACTGATTCGATACAATCTTTGATTAGTGTCGGCTAGAAGTAACATGCTCGTAGAATCTTTTGGGTTGTTTCCAACCCATACAAATGACCACCACGGGCTCCAGTATGGAAATCGTTAAGCATGATAATTGTTTCTTCATGAGTGAGACATCGACGCAGAATGCAGTCTACACCTCTCCGATACAACGTATCATTGAGTATGAGATAATTCTTAGCCTAATGGAATATACATCGATGCTCATCACAAGAAGCAGAGGTGGGGCACTTCAAAGTCTAGAGATAGATAAGTATATCTCCGTACCAGGGGTCCGAAGATGTGATCAAAAACATATCTCCCCTGATAGGCGATTCTTCAGGCACAACATCACCTGACTCGACCAGAAGTTACGAAATAAGTTTCGCGAAGACTAGTCACTTTTTGGATTTCGCTGAAATGAAATGTAAGTCAAACTCCCGGAGGACGACTATCCATCTACTGATCTTTCTGCCTATTACTCATCATGTCAAAATGTACTGGAATGGATTCACGACAAGAATGACAGTGGTCTTGCGAAATAGAACATAATGACGGAACCGTTGAATAGCACGAGCTGCTGCCAATGAAAGTTTTTCGATATGAGAATAATTGAGTTCTGGTCCAACAAGGCCTCGAATCAGGTAATAGATCACATATTTTGAGAACAAGTCATCCTCCTGAACTAAAACCATGCCAATGGTTGACTCTGTTGCAGCCAAGTATAATAAGAAATCTTTGTTATAGTTAGGTGGCCGGAGCAGAGGGGCAGTTGTGAGGGCATGTTTTAATGCGGTGAAAGAGTGTTGAGTGGCATCATCCCAATAGAAAGGAATGTCTTTCTTCAGTAAGCGCATAAATCCCTTGGTGATCTCGGCATAGTTGGCGATGAAGCGCCTTAAAAAATTCGCCTTGCCTTGTAGACTCTGAAGTTGAAGGATTGTGTGTGGGGGAGGCAATTGAATTATTGCCTCAAACTTGAGAGGATCAACCGTGATCCCTGTCGTTGATATGATGAAACCTAACAAACATCCCGATGTTACGCAGAAGTTGCACTTGTTTGGATTCAAGTGAATTCGAAAGTAGCGACAATGCTCAAAGATAAGTCAAAGGTGTGTTGGATGATCCATTCTCTTGTGAGATCAAGATGTTAAATCATCTAAATAGGCCTCGACTATATGCTTGAGGTCATGGAAAGCAAAAGACATGGCCCGCTGAGAGCTCACTCCTGCATATTTGAGACCAAAAGGCATCTTACGATACGCGAATGTACCCCAAGGACAAATGAATTCCGTTTTGTGTTGGTCTTCGGGTTTGATTTGTATTTGATTATATCCCAAAAAATCATCCATGAAAGAGAAGGCTTCGCAACCGACACATTCATCAATGATCTGGTCGATGAATGGTGTGGGAAAATTATCTTTTGGACAGGCCTTATTCAAATCAAGGAAGTCTGTACATACATGAATCGTGCCTTGTTTTTTATTGACCGACATAGGATTTGACACCCATTGGGTCAAATGGATAGGATAGATGAAACTGGATTTTAGCAATTTCTCAACCTCAACCTTAATGGCTGCTGCTTTCCTAGGATTAACTGGATGAAGCTTTTGTTGAACAGGCTTGGCATCTGGATAAGTTGTGATTTCATGTTCGACTATTTTTGGATCGATGCCTGGAATTTCCTTGTAAGACTAGGCAAAAATGTCGCAGAATTCTTTAAAAAGATCTATATAGATTTGAAACTCTCTGGGGGAGGAGTCAGCTCCGACAAAAACATTCTCCACGACACCAGGGTTTCGGGAGATATTGATCGGTATGGTTTCAGTGATGGTTTCCATATTACCCTCAACGTAAACCTTGTGTGTAGCTAATGGATTAATAGGACAAGACCTATCTCCCGTCATAGTCATGGTGAATTCTCCTGCTTCGATTTGACTTAACTCTGGGAGGAAGTATGATCTATGATGAAGATCTTCCCAGGGTTTTTTCGGACTAGTCATTGCTTCAATTACTACTTCATCAGGGGGCAAGACTAAGTCTAACGAATCAGTGTCAACGAGAGAACCTTGAGCCCAAATAGGCTCTAGAAGCGGATATAACTCTTGTGCAGGAGTTGGATCTGTATTGGATGAAGTTTGTTGGACTAAAGAGTATGCTACTTCAGCTACGGACAAGGGCATGGACATGCCCGAGTGTCATGTCCCATCCATTGTGGTCGATGGGGAAGGAATTATCCACGGATTGGTGAAGTAAGTCGTGCGAAAAGACGAAACTTGGAAAATATCAACCTTATGGTGGTTGGATATATACTGGACATCGCCTTGAGGGGGTGGGTAATCGAAGGTACCCATCAAGGATGGGCACAAACCAACCTCTACGTTGACTATGCCTGGTTGAGGATTATCAATCATCGGGACCAAGAATGCTCCCAATGAAGGGTTAGGTCGGGAGAAAGATCAATTGAGCTCATCCAGTTGGTTCTCTACCACTCCACTTCTGGGTTATTTATAATGTATTTTGGCCATCGCAGATACTCCTCTGATCTCACACATTAGGGGGCATCTGTTATAGAAAGATTTTCCTCACCATTGCTATATTTCACAGAGGGCCTTTTTCCATTTTCCTATGCAGACTTATCAACCCCTTTTTGATAAATCCAGAGCCAAAAATATATACTTTTCCACATATACACTCCCTAACTACTTTTCAAGATGCGTATACGCTTGTTGCTCCACTACAACTCGCGTATATCAGGATTTGTGCCATAAAATACAAAATGAGGTCGAGTTTCCATGTCACGACAAAAGATCTCTGATCTTTGGTCTTACATATACTGGAAACGTTCCGACTCAACCCTTCAGTTTCATTCTTGAGGCTATAAAAGAGCACAATTTCGAGCTATGGAAAAATAGGAGAAATCATTCAACTTTGAGAGCAAAGTTACTCTGGAGAAATTACTTCATATTGAGTCTGCATCCGTTTGTCCCTCAAGTCTGAACACAATGTTCAACCCCCAAGATCTTTCCTTATTGTTGAGAGGACCTCATTACCTCTTTTCTATGAGCTTGCCTTTGGTGGAGGATTGAAGTGGTGGAGACCCAGTTGGAAGGAACTTGGTTTCTTGGTTTCAAACCGTGCCGACACGGAAGTCTATAATGTTGATACTTCTATTGACCAAATATTAATAGAAATACTCCTTTCCCATCCTATCGATATCTTGCAAATATATGATTACTATCCATGGGCATGTTTGTAATGTTTATTAATGGATTGTGCTATCTGATGTTCTAACTCATTTTATATATTGTCACTACATACTTGCATCGCTTGTTTGTTGAGAACTTCTTGCAGGCGTAAAGCTTTGGGTCAAAGTGCTCAACGGTGGAACAACATCAAACGATTGGATCGAGGTAGGCTTCTTCCTCGTATTTCACATTAGTTTATATAACACATGTTGGAATTGAGTTGATTTTTGCAGTCATACCTATCTGTTGTGGTTTACCCTTGGCGATAGAGAGTTTTTCCCTTGTAACAATTAGCAAGGTAAATCTAGGAGGGTGTAAGACTTTTTACTCCTCCTAGAAATCTTTGAAAAGTAGCTTATCCAAGATAATAATGATAGATCTTAGTGAAGAGTGTATACATTTATACTCCTCCAAGGGTTTAGACAAAAATAACCATGAAACAAGAAGAAATAACAACAATACGTAGAAAATTCCCTACCAATTCCAATAGATAGCAAGTAAAACACCTTCTCAACCAAGAATATTCCATGACAAAGAAAGAACAAGTCATCCAAGTGATAACTCCTTAGATTCTTCCACCATAAGACAAGTACTAGCATCGAAAAACCACAAGAGAGAGAGACATGCGATTTTCCCAAGTAGGGAAAAAATTTCAGCCAAAGCAATATGTGATTATCAAGTGAGTTATGTTTAAAATGAAAGTGACAAGGTATTTATTTATACAATACCTTGTAAAACCATTTTTTTCCACATACTTAGGGTAAAACAAAAATTAGGGAGGCTGGCTTGCTCAATTTTCTCCTTTACAAAGTATAATTCAATTTACAAAAGAAGAAAGCCCTAAATGATGATGTCATGCCCTTTAGGTGTGACATTTTGGCATAATGAGAAAGTTGTTGAGGTTCTTGAGGGAGACGATGAGCCTCCAAAGGCCATATCTTCATGTGCAAGGGTCTTCCTTCATGAAAATTTTCCAAGTCATCATCAAACAATCAAAGACCACCAAACCCTAGATCTCCAAGTGTGATGCCATGCCCTAGGATATGACGTTTTGAGCCTCCAAGGCTAAACATTGGGCAAAGGTAGGGCTATTATCCTTCTCCAAGTTTTCCTCTCATGCCTCCAAAGGAAATTCTCACCATCCATGTGTCCAAAGAGAAGGGGGCGCATCATCCAACCCGTGGGCTTCATGCCCCAAATGAAGGTCCAAGCGACCTTGTGTCTTCACAATCAAGCTTTCACCTATCAAGGACCTACAAGGACAAACAAGTATGCCCTCCAAGGGTCCACAAGTAACAATATAATGCCAAGTAATCCATATATAATAAAACAACCACCCAAACATGTGCATAAAATCTTCCCTTTTTCAAAATAAAAAAATGCTCAAAGACCTTATAGAGCTTGCCAAATTTAGATATAGGAGGGGTGTCATAGTGCTCTATTGGGTGAAGCAATTCCTTAAGGAGGGGATGTTCTCAAATATAAACCTCTCTAATTCATGTAGAAAATGTGAGGTGGATGGGGTTAGACTTCTAGGTATGGGTTTTTTTGTGGAAAATTCCCCCCTGCAGATAGGTGAAACCCCCCTTGGGTAAGGTTTCCTTTGACCCAAGACAAAGGGAAACAAATGGTGTACTACTTTCCCCTATATATTCTATATTCTCATACATACAATCAAAAGAGAGGAAGAAGAATAAGATAGATATCATACCTCTTTCCAATCGGTTGTCCTCGCTACTCCAACTCTCAATATGGATTCCATGTTTTTGATGTCCAAACTCCTAGTATGAAAGAAGTCCTACGAGAATCCAGACAATCCTTCCTCTATAATGTATTGTTAAGAAAAATAGATCCATCTATGTTTGAATTAGGAAAATATAAACATGCATATGTTAATCTGAACAACATAAACATGAGGGGAATAGGCTAACTTATATTATGGAAAACATGGAAAAACTTACAACCCGGATGACATTGTGCTAGTGTTCCTTCAAGATTTCCTTTCTATCCCTTGAATTCTACAAGAATATAGGTATGATGCTATTAATTTATCTTTCCCTTTTACCCAAGAATGACCTCCATTATATAGGATTTTGAGGCATAACAACCTTGGGATATTTTGGGAAGATGGTTGAGGATTTATCTCCATAGTTGGGATTTGGATTATCAAATGAATATTGAGTTTTCCTAAGATGGAGCCAAGATATATGAATCAAATCCTTGACCCAAACAAACTTAAAATTCTTGGATGTTTCCCTTAGAAAAATGTGGCATAGTTGTAACCTCTTCATCGCCCCAATAACACTGAGAACAAGGTGATGATATCACTCCCTCATAACTGAGCAAGGAGAAATGACAAGGGTTCATCACTCCCTATACATGGATAGGGGAGCGATGACACTCATACAAGGTCAAAATATCAAGGTAAAAAGTAGAATTTCGACCTCCAAATGATGTATTCATCATCAATCATGTATTGGGAACATGACAAGTACTCCCACATGGTGATAAAGTTGTGACATTTAAGTGCGACACTTAGTAGAACATGATACATAAGTGTGACACTTAGTAGCGCGACAAATCGACACTTAGTAGAATGTGATACATAAGTGACACATAAGTGTGATACATAGTAGAATGTGATACATAAGTGAAACCCTTAGTAGTGTGGGAATTTGGTGTGTAATAGGTTTCATGACATACAAGGGCTTGTATTGTCTCATTTATGGACACCTTTGTTGAGGGCTAGCCACATCGTTTTTCTCTTTTTTCTTTTTAAGGCATATTTTTTCCAAACCCATTATTAGCCATTTGCTTTGCATGTGTCACTAAGTTGAAGACAATAAGGGGCACTAAAAAGGAAATGCATATCCCATATGTTGATGTTTTGGTAGTTTCAGGAGGTATTAACCTCCAAGTGTAACCTTTGTACTTAGAATAGAATATTCTGTATGTAAGAGAACTATTCAACAGATTTGTGAAAACCCTAAAAGAGAAGTTGGACCAAAGAGAATAATAATAAAGTATTAAAAGGCTCCAGAAAGTGAGGCTGACTCCACATGAAAAGACACTTTGGAAGACTAATATAAATAGAGGCTAGGTGCTCGTCATTTGTACATACTCTCACTCAATAGAAGGAGAGTGCAAGTTTGAAGAGAAGCAGTTTCAGTTTCAGTAGAAGGAGGTGGAAGTATGGAGCGGGTGGTGCAACATTTGCTGTGGTGTAATCTCAGCCTTTCTGGTATCTCTCTTGTGTGCTTCTCTTGGGAAAGGTATGCTTCTATTAGTAGAGGTATGTTCTCTTGGTATTTTATTGCTTCTGCAACATTGGTGTTTATGGTTAGGGTTTAACTGTTGGTTCTAGTGTGGACTTTCCAGAATCATTCTATATAAGAAAAGGTTATTGTGCTCAGGGGTGGAATAGTGAATTCCTATGGTTGGGTGACAATGATGTGACATTGTTTATGGTTAAACGAGCATACTAAAATTTTAACATGGTATCAGAGATAATTTCCTCCATAACAGTCTAACCATTGGAAGGAAGATCCTTATTTTCTCCCATTGTCTAGCTGATTGAGCACTTACTGAACCCACCAAAAAGGTTTCCTAAGTAGGGAGCATCTTTCTCCCGGATCAGATCTCCAAAATTCTGAAATTGAAAAATTAGGTTTCCTCATAAAACCCTAGGTTTGTAGTACTAGTCGCAGTTGAAATGCCATTTTCTTCGTGCCAGCTGCTTCACACCAGTTGCAATGTCAGTTGTAGCACCAGTTGCAATGCCAGTTGCCACACCAGTTTCAGTACCGGTTACAGTGAAATTTTCTGTGAAGTGTCGGGCCTAACTTTTAGTTGTCCTAGTGTACCCTACCCTAGCGCATCTCCAACTACCTTCAGATTTCAAGTTTGAGCACTTTGAAGTTTTAGGATTTGTCATTGCTTGCCACTATTTGTAGATCTAGAGGGATCTCATATCCAACACATTTAGAGGAACAACACACTCCAAGTTTGATTGTTTTGATATGCCTCTAGTTGTTATGGAATTATTGTGATCTTATGAACATCTAGTTGTATTTTGATCTATTGAAGTTATGATTATCATACTAACCTCTGGTCAAATTTAAAGTTATAAGCTGAATCTAGTCAAAGTATTATATTGATTAAGGTTGAGATTTTCGAGTTTACTTGCATTATATTCCCTAACTCGGATTTCTGTCAAGAAAACATATTGGCTTAGTACATGGGATGGTTTGGAGATATTACTTGTCATATTGAGTGAGGGAGACTCGAAAGAAAAGAAAAAACACTCATTCTTGAATATAAGACTCCAGGTTCTAGGTTTGATTGATTAAATTGATAAGTTTCCAATTTGCACATATCAAGTTTGATAATTATTGCATTACAAGTAAACACTATAGTTGTGATAACAATCTTTGAAAGGTTTTATTATTTCTAGATACAATGATTACTTGGTAGCATGTGAGTACTATTTATATAAATGCTTATTTTACTTGTTTGCAATATGAACAAACATCTCCTCTAGGAGATATTTCTTGTTTTGCTTCTAGGCAGGTCACCTTGGTAATGCTATGATGATTACCATGAAATTATCTTTTTGTTATCATAGATATGTTCTTATGAAAATGCTATTATTACTTTTCATTCTTGTTTCTTGTTCTTGGCAGGATACCATGGAGGAATGATTGGTCACAACACTGGAAGAGTATTTTTCCTATTTCTTATTATTGTATTCTTATTTTGGCTTTTGTTCCAGGTAGGTCACAAGTGATAGCTCTGAGAAGGAGCTACCGTAATGATTGTTCTCATTATTTTTTTTATTATTATATGATTATTATTCTTTTCTATTGCTTTCCCTCGTTGTTGGTCTTGTTTTGGGTAGGTCACAGGTGATAAATCTGAGGGAAGCTATAGTGACTCTTGTAGGAGTCAAAATATTAGATGGTCTCTAGTTTGAGACATGGAGCTGACTATCCATATAAGAATTTGTAGACACGACCACATACATCTATGTACCAAAGAAAAAGAGGACGAAGAAGGGTACTTTTGTAAGATAAAAAGTATCTCATATGGAGATTGATTGTAAGGAGTAGAAGGCTCCAAAGATGACCACACAAATCCATCTAGTTTAGTTGATCACTCTTCAGATCATCAATAAGAGTCAGTAGAGCCAAAAGAGCCTACGCAAAATCGTTTTAGTAACTGGGAAGAGACCAACATGGTCCCGTGACAGTTTGCAGGATGCAAAGATATATAACATTGATGAGCTATATCATGAGCAAATGGATCCACTAGTGGTGAGGTAGGAAACCTCACCAAGTACCAAATCAGAAGGAGCTAGAGTTTAGAGGGATACATCCCTCACGATATAGTAGGGAGGAGCAACCTCCCCAAGACCATTCATAGGAGACTTCATAGGAAACCATCACACACCGAGGGAGTAGATGGCTCCAAAGATTATATATACTTAGAGGGAGTCGAGCTTCAGAGGGAGCATGGAGACTCAGAGTGAGCCTGATCTCAGAGAGAGTCAGTGGCTTAGAGACTTTCATTTAGAAAGTATTCCTCCTCAGATTCATATGAGAGACAGACATCTTCTAGAACTAACATACATGTTCCATGAGTTGAGGAGACTAGATCAAAGCTTCAGAGGCTTCGAGGAGATATGGGACCTCCTGGGAAGATTCCCTTGTTTCAGTAATAGAGGAGGAAGTCAGTCCAAAGGACCAGGATATATATTTTTCTTTGGTTTTGAGACCATAAGGGAATTCGGTGGTGACTTCCAAGATCAAGGATGTTGTTGATGGCAACATAGAGATGTACAAAGCTTGATTTGTGGCCAGAGGATTCTCCTAACAAGAGGGAGAATATTATGACGAAATAATTGCTTCAGTAGTAAGAAGAAGTGTACAGAGATAAGCCACAAGGTACATGAGAAGGATTCTCATGTCTGCAGATTGAAGAAAAATTTGTATGGGTTGAAGCAGGCACCCAGGGCATGATATGTCAGATCAGACAATTTCCTGATGAGCTTGGGATTTATCAAGAATAAATAATATTACAACCTGTACTACAAGGTTGTGGATGATGGATGAGTGATATTATGGTTATATGTGGATGACATGTTTCTAAAAGGAGACAAGAAGCTCATCATTGAAAGTAATAGGAAGCTTGCTACATAGTTCGAGATGAAATAGCTAGGTATGATGCATTATCTCTTGGGTCTAGAGGTATGGAAAACACCAGATGAGATTTTCTTGAACCAAGGAAAATATGTTGTAGATATTTTGAAGAGATTCTAAAGAGATTTAGAATGTTGGATTGTAAGGAAATGCCTACCCTGATGGTGACGAATCTAAATTTATTGAGTGATACATCTTCAGAGACAGTGGATGCTACCATGTATAGACAGATGATTGGTTCGTTGATATACAAAAGGACAAATATATGTTTTGTAGTGAACACATTGAGTCAGTATATGGTCAAACCTAGACATGTTCACTTGATTGTGGAAAATCATGTGTTAAGGTACCTGAAGGGCATGATAGACTTTGGACTCATATATGTTTCAAATCATGAGATAATCCTGGAAGGATATACTGATTCATATTGAGCCGGTAGTTTCGCAGACCAGAATAGTACATATGGATGTTCATTTTGGGATCAACTATGATCTCATGGTTTAGCAGGAAGAATATTAGTGTGGCACTCATTATGGCTGAGGTAGAGTATATAGCAACAACAAAGTAGTGTGGCTTCAGAATATGCATGCAAGATTGTTTGATCTCGATTTAGAGGCGACTTGTATTTGGTGTGACAACCAGATTTGTATGAAGTTGTCAGAGAACCTAGTGTTTCATGACAAGTCCAATAATATAGAGATCATGAACCATTATATCAAAGATATGGTACATAAGGGATCATTGAAGCTCTAGCATGTCACTACAGATAAGAAGATAGCATATGTGTTGACCAAGCCTCTATCAAGGGTGAAGTTTGTGTACTTCAGGGACAAACTTGGTGTGGTCTAGAAGGACATACCCTTGTGATAGGGTATGATGTGTTACATATGCGATTCTATATAGTAGCATGGTATAGTGTCGAAAATAGGTTGTCATGCCCGAGAAATGAATGTGGCACCAGTTAGGATGATGTGTACGCAGATCCTTTGGGGAGAGCATGTTTTCCTAGTTGTGGAGGCCCAACTAGTTTGTGTGGTTTGAGGCTTCACGTAGATCCTTCAAGGAGAGCGTGCCTCCGAGACAACTAGAGGGCCAACCTAGTGTGTTGGACGTATTCTACTCTAGTGAAACAGTCTGGTACATAGGTCTTCTACTTCAGTGAAATGGTTTGGTACGCAAGTACTGTAATGAAATAGTTTGTTATATTGCTACTTCAGTGAAATAGTCTGGTATGCATAGCTACTCTAGTTAAATAGTCTGGTACGCTGAGATATTGCTACTCTAGTGAAATAGTCTGGTATGCATAGCTATTCTAGTAAAATAGTATGGTATATTTCTACTCCAGTGAAAGAGTCTGGTACACATAGCTACTCCAGTGAAATAGTCTAGTACACTAAGATATTTCTACTCCAGTGAAATAATCTGGTATGCATAACTACTCCAGTGAAATATGATGGTACGCTGAGATATTTCTAACCCAGTGAAATAGTATGGTACACATGTTACACTGGTGTGCCAACCAGTGGGACTTATTCATATGAGAGTGCAACCTATGAGATCTTACATGAGACTTAGCCCCTTGAGGACATATTCATGTGAGAACTTTATTTGTGTGAGTTGGTAAGAATCCATATGAGCCTTATTCAACCCATTACCTAGTTCTACATGAGATGGTTTTTTCTATGATTGTAGATCTAGTGCATGGTTATTGTGGACCAGAAGAAAGTCCCATCATGACTATTGTGACAACTAGTGGGATTCGGTTTATGCTAGTTACTACTCTTGATCCATGCTGTGTGTGGTTACATAATGTCTTGTGATGTTAGATTATGTGTGAGATGACGAGTAACTAGTTCTTTATGGACTAGGTGCCAGATTCTGTGTGAGCTGGTGAGTTACTAGTTCTTTATGAACTAGATGTTAGATTTTGTGTGAGATGACAAGTTACTAGTTCTTTATGAACTAGTTGCAAGATTTTGTGCAAGATGGCGAGTTGAAACCCAATAATGACATAAATCTTGGAAGGATGATGAGACCCCAGATGCATGAGGTGACATGACCATCAAATAGTATGTATGTGTGACTATGACAGAGCATGTGTGGCTATGATGGTGATATTTGTTACATGATCTGTTTGATCATGAGATGGAATGTTTAGTCATTCTACTTGTTACATGATTTGTTTGATCATGAGATAGCCTGTGTGGCTATGATGATGCTACATGTATACTGGTATGATGATGCTACATGTGAGATAGATGGATGTGTTTGAGATCATTACATGATGAACATATTAGTTAATACCTCCCTAGATAAGAGGGAGTGTTGATGTTTTGGTAGCTACGGGAGGTATTAACCTCCAAGTGTAACTGTTGTACTTAGAATAGAATATTCCATAAGTAAGAGAACCATTAAACAGATGTGTGAAAACCCTAAAAGAGAAGTCGACCCAAAGAGAATAATAATAAAGTATTAAAAGGCTCCAGAAAGTGAGGTCAGCCTTGTTATCCCCTATCCTAGGGATAACTAAGGATATTATGTCTCAAGGCCCACAAGTCCTAGACATGGAGTACCGAGAGCCATATTGAATTGAGCTTGGACCTAGAGGGCCCATCCTTTCTTCAGCACCTCCCATATATCAGCAACAACAACATCCATCCCATTGACCTAGTTCAGAAGTAGCAGTGAGTCTTTCTCCATGAGGTAATGAGTCTAGGTATCATGGTATGTGTCACTATGATTCTTAAAACATTTGAATATGTGCATTAAATTCTCTTTTTCTTCATGATGTTTTCTTGGAAATTATTCCTTTTAACTTGTCCATACCTGGGGGGATGACAGAGTGCCCTAGCAAGTTGGTTCCCTTAGGGATGAGTTGCCACTGGGTGGGTCTATGAAAGGTCATCATCCATTCCTTCCATTATTATCACTTTTCATCATTTTCCCTCTCATATATCCCCTACATTGGTTCATGCATTGGGTTTTCCAAGCTAGTAAGGGTTTTACCTTACCTTATGGGAAGAAGGGGCTAAAGGAACAGAGGGTAAAAGTAGTTGGAAAAATTTAAAATCCAAGATCAAACATTGAGGTGCTTCACCCAGGGATCCCTGAGAAAAAAATTAAAGGATTCTCAGCAAGAAAAGGGGGGGAACCCATAAAATAAAAAAAACTCAAGACCTAGTTGGTGGATAAGGGGTCTCATCATGAGCCAGCCTATTAGGTCCATGGGCATGTAACAATAGGACACTACCATTCATATGGTCACCATGCCAGGGTAGTGGCTCTTGGTGGAATAGCCAAGAGAAAGGAGGTCTCATCATGAGCCAACTTTCTCATCTCCATGAAATGATTGTGGGTAACACTGTCACCACTAGTCACCATGCCAAGGTAGTGTCCTCTAGCTATTCTCTTGAAAGAAAAAGAAATAAGACAAAGAGTAAAAATGCATTGAATGGGATAGGAAACAATTGAATCCATGACAAGGTGCGGCTCACCCTCTACATAGGCACCCATAGGTAAGACCTACATTTCCATGTTATCATTGCACCCCTTTCCCAAACATCCCCTACACCATATCATGCATTTACATGACCTAGATTGGTCTTCACCTGGAAACACCCCACGCCTGAGGAGAATTAGCCTAATAGGATATCTTGAGACCCTCTCCAAACCTGGCTTGTTAAATAGCATAACGTATTTGAGCATTTGTATGGGAAAAGGGGGGTTTGATGCACATGTTTGGGTAACTTGATTATTAGATGTGATTGACATTTCTATGATCCCTGTGACTTATGAGCCGATGTACAACGTACTTGTTGTTGCTAT
>SNQJ01S0057700.1:45832-58094 GCA_010110895.2 Picea sitchensis
CATCTTGTAGCCCACTTCTCAATTCTCAACAATCATTATGGTTGTGACTTCGTTCTCCTGACAGAGTATTCACACAGTTCCTCCATAGGGAAATTATTCAACATACAACTTTCCTTGTTACATATACATCACTATCTGTGATGGCCTCAACCTTGAGTTAGCTTCAACTTGTTACCAAGAATTTCCTAAGGAATATGAACATGCATTTATGTCATGCATCCAACTTTTTTATCCACACCTATTCTGGTTTTTGTTAACTTACCCCCATGATGTACTTAGGCATATGCATAATCATAAGCTTGTGTGTAGCTTCCATAGGTATATTTCACATCCCACATACATCCCTACTTTAAAATAAGTCAACTCAGGATTGTTCACAATCCTTCTCATGTGATCCTCAAAGGCATAATCATTTGCCTCTTATCATGACAACAAAACATCTTTGCTCATTTACTCTTTCATCTATTTATATTAGTATTTCCCGAGGGATGGGATACATTCCCCTCTAGTTATCATTTCAAACAAAACTTTCATGACTCTTCAGAATAGATTCAGTCATGCATCCATGGTATTCATTTTATCTTGGCAAGTGAAATTCTTGCCTCACATATCACTCATCAAGGCAACCATATTGTGCCTTTATTTTACATGCACTTTTACATCATACATGTACATCACTTGCACATTTAATATCATTCATACCTAGTTGGTATTAATATCAGGCTTCATATCAAGAAGCTTCACAATGCATTAAATCCATGCACTAAGGCATAATTAAATGTAGCTAAGAATTCATCATGCAAGCTTATTTCTTGCACCTTTTGTATGTCATCCACACACATGGACATGTCAAACTTCCAGATCATTCTCCCAAGGATCTTCCAATAATTCTTATGATAAGTCTCATAGGGATACTCATCACTGAGCTGCTCTCTCTACTGAGAGCTTGCATTCATATTATTCTTGTAAGCATACATACACATATTTGTATATATGTAGGTGCACCTCCTACACCTTTTTACCTCATCCATTCACATTGATATTTTATTTTCAGTATTAATGTTCTTCAATGAGAGATTACAATCACTTATATGACTAGTCTCATATTCATAATTCATACTGATGTTTCCCTCTCTTCATGGAAATAACTAACCAGGGTCACTTTTCCCTTTTCTGGGAATTAGCAGTAGTCCCAAAGGACTCCACTTTATCTTGCTTAAATAGATTATATCTGCTACAGGTTTCAACCATTATAGGTCAAGTAACTAACCTTACTCATTTTCATCAGTTATCTGATTGTGAGGAGTTTCATATACAAGGTTTAATCCTTTTATAAGAGTAGGAATTATTACTGTTAAGGACTTTATCAATCCATACCAAATTCCTTTAAGCATAAGGAATTTTATATTAAGGTTCTAACCTTTGTATAATCAACCATCTTAAATGTCATAGGATCCAACTACCCATGCTTAGAGGAAGTATTACAAACACCAGTTTATCCATCCTTCAGGCTTAAGTTACCCTTGAAAAGACCCTGACATTATCAACCATTCACATTCAGGTCTTATCCTAAGTGCTTATCAACACATTCCTACTTTTGTAGGGACAACCATTAATCCAACAAGTCAAAAATTCTAATCCTTATGTTGTTGTCTTTATGCTGTAAAAATTTGAAAACAGCAAAAGAGTTCCAATCGACAGTCCTTTTCCTCAAGGATTCAATGCACATAATAAACAATTATTTTAAAGGTCGAAACATTTTTTTTTTCAACAAGCTCACCTTAGCCTTGATATACCATTCCTATGACTGGTCTCTGCTCCATCTAAACCTATGTCTGAATCATGATTTACAAGACAGGGTAGGGCAGGGTGACCTCTCCCTTAATGTTTTCTAAGAAAGAAAATCACTTGACTCTTTCATGAGCCCAAGTAGGCCAAGTATTGTTGCCATGCTCTGATACCAATTTGTAACACACCCGACCCCTAAATACTCTTTTAAGAGGTGGTGCATCATAATTTCATTTTCCCTTACTTAATCAAACCCTCCTTGCAGGGTCTCTATCATGTTCTGCTCGTCTAGAGCTCTCCAACCACTGTCTCCATGCTCAAAACCGAGCTCCAGACTGGAAGATATTTCGTTCCAAAGTTGTTTGGGTGTTTATTGGTCAAGGGCCACGTGGTCCTTCTCATACATGTCATCCTGAGTTCCCCGAAATCACGAAGCCCCTAATGCTCCTAAATCTATGGCAAAGGTCCAACCACCATTAATTTGACGACAGATCTTCCTCCACGTTAACGCTTACGCCTAAGGGAAAGGTTCGATGTTTGATGATTCAAGACTTTTGGTATCTGTACGATGCTACACCCTAAATCCTTCAGAGTCTCGAAGTCCTGGACTCCCAGAGTCTCAGTTACATCACCAATATCTTTATCCAAGAGACATGTACTAGAGGCTGACACACGGTGAGGGTCAGGGGTGACACGTGACCTCATAAGGGGATGACACATGTCATGCTCTAACATGCACAATGGGTATGTGAATCATATAAAACTGGGTGACATGTGGCACGTGTAATGTGGGTCCATGTCACATCGAATGATGTCATCATAGAATGATAACTGCTCAGTCCTTCAATATAACGATCCGTAAGAATCCACATAGATCCATAGATCTAGGGTTCTCGTTACTTCGCGGCTACGACTTTGGAGCTTATCGAATCCTCTCGATGCAAATCCCCAGAAAAGATAAGTCTCTATATTCTCAGATATGGCACCACGTGTCCTCTTTCTGTCAACAACTGAGATCTATTTCGACATTCGTGACTTCGGTGGTTCTCATACCTTGGAAAACCTTGGCCAAATTCCTTCGGAGTACGAAGTCTCCGGACCACAGGATCACTTGTCATGTACCCGTTCATCCAACGGTCCTCATCACTTCAACAGTTCGACATTCAAGAGTTCGGTGAGTGTGTCTCTCGACTTGCCCTCTAGACCACGCCGGATCTGCCACCACGTGTACCTAGAGCCTACGACCATGATTTACTCTGGCTTACCTACCTCCAAGGAAACCTCGTGCATTTCTAAGTCACCAAATATCCAGAGTCCTGGATAACCATGGATCTATGGACACATGTCCCTCCAGTTCAACCATCCATATTTACTCCGTGAATCTGGAGTTTGGGAGTTTTGACGCTAGACCTTTCCAAATCTCCCAAAGTAAGACTTAGCTAAAGTGCTTAACACCTTGTCTCTTATGTCCTATATAACTACTGAGAGACATCCATATTGAATCCCTTGATCGACGGTCCTCATTGATTTGTGACTTTGGCCTTCGACTGCTTTCGAGGACTGTGAACTCACAAGTCCCGAAGTCCTGAGGCCAAATGAGCTAGCTCCTTTCGGACTAGCACAGGGTTCCTAGGCCCTGGGTCATATGGAACCTTATCAAATTCCAAGGTCTACACTCAACCTTATTCTCCATACCCAATGGTCATGATAGACTTTGGGTCCTCCCGAACGGATCTCACCCGCTCATCCTCCAAATACAAGAATCCTCCCTTTTGAGGCCTAAATCTCGCTATATTTCTTGAGATTGAGAATTAGAAAAGTCTCCCGCACACTCCTTGTGTTCGTTCACCTTGAGAACCTTTCAACGCTTCACTAAGTGTTGGACCTACACACTGTGCATAGGTCTCTCATTTGATCTTTTATACTCAGACGAGTATATGTGTATTCCTTGCACCAGGATTACAGAAGAGAAACAATTTGAAACTTATAGAATATCAAAGGTTCATTCCTTAAACTATAAAATGCACACACATGCATATAACTTCGAAAGTAGATAACATAACACTCCCCAATTAATTCAGAGATAACTAAACTCAGACATTCAAAGCATGCATTTCAATCTAAGGGAACAAGGTGAATGAAACACTTATCTATTACATTTGATATCCGACCAACTGACTGTGGGTGTTAGCCTTTCCACCCAACCATAGGCTCAGAGGCATTCATTCTTAGCACTCTGGCGGCCCAGTGCCAAGCCATGATATCACTAGGGAACCTTTGCAGTTTCTCAGAGGTTATTTCTCTGTCACAGTCTCTGCGAGGTTTATCAAATGAATCCTCACATCAAGCTCGCAGTCTCCTTCTCGGGTCACGTTCTCCTGTAAATTCTCATAGATCTCTTCTCTTTTTGTATTTAGTAACCAGAACAACTTATCAAGCTTCCCGTTCTTCTTTTCAACTGGAGAGCCTCTCCCCCCCTTTCTCTTACCGTGCGTATTTTCTTGTCTGTCCTCATGTGTATTATTTTGCACACCTTTTCTCTCTTTTAGGAAGGTTCTCCACCTATCTTTTTCCTTTCGTCAGAAGGAAACTCGGGTCAGTCTGGGCTTGTAGAAAAAAATTCCCTCTGTGGTACTTCGGGCTGACAATTGTATGTCTCCCAAACTAGACCCTCCATACTTCCATTCATGGGGTATTTGATTGTTCAACCACTGGTCTCTCTTTCCTTAAATGCTTCCTCCTTGGAATCCGGATGAGGTTTATTATCTCAACAAAGGGAATTTGGGTCATTTGAACTAATGAACCCTCTCTACATTTTCCTCAATCTTTCCTCTAGTGATATCATGGCCAGTAATTCGAGGCTTCACCCCCAAAGTAAGTCATTGGTAATATTTGTAATATATTTACATTGTTCCCATGCCATAGCATGGTGATCATTATTAATGATTAATTAGAAGCTGGGGGAAACATGGGTATTACGTGATCTAGCTATGAAATTATTCTCTGCTACCCTCCATGATGGCCCTATATGTTGGTACAATGGTCTCGCTGATGCTAATATTAAAACCATGGATATGTTGGAGGAAATGTTCCTCAAATGATGGAGTGTCAACGAGGACCCCGACATGCTATTGGTAAGGCTGAATAACCTTATGAAACAAGAGAATGAAACGGTTAGAGAATTCCATGAAAATTTTGAAAATTTAATGCAGAAAATACCAGTGAGCCATCATCGTTCTTGTAGTTTCCTTCTCTTTATTTATACCAAATAATTTACAGGGAAGCTAGGATATCTCCTCAGAGATAATCCCCTAAAACAATCCAAGAATCCCAAGAGGTAGCTACAAGGATTGAAGACAACCTTTCGTCATCTAAAGTCGAGCCTTTCTCAGCTCCAAGAGTCATAATGGATGCTAAACTTAAGATAGTCCACAATGTTGAACCTACCTTAGACATTAGCGATAGCTTGGAAAAGCTACAAATGAATGTAGATGGCATGGTAAAAACATAAGAACTAATGATGGATAGGATTGTCAACCTAGAAATAAATCAACAATAATCCCCTAGGGTTCCTTACAAAGGGAAATTTCAGAAAGGGAACCAAGTTTTTAGAACAAAGAATGATCAAGAGGTTCCCAATACTTTATCCCCTGGAAATGTAGTAGATGAAAACCCTCGGTGCTTACAATGCAGTGAGTCACATTGGGAGAATGAGTGTCCTTTCAACAATGCTGATCATAACCAGGTAAACATAGTTAACCATACCATTGAAAATCCTCAATATTTCCTTAATGTTACACTTGAAGAACATCAAGAAGGAATAAGGGAAGCAACCAGGAAGGCTAGTATGGAGGTGATAGATAACCTTGACCAAGAATCAAGAGAAAAGTTGAAGAAGAAAGAATTCCAAGTATATACTAGACAAAAAATAATGAACCAACCTCTCTCTACTGGTCCTGGGATTTCACAAACAAGACCTCCACCCATGAACATACTTCTTCCTAAGAATCCTCCCAAGACTAACAAAGTAGATTTGAAATTTGATTTTGAGGGTGCACTAGAAAAAATGCACGTAACCATTCCCTTAAGGGAAGTCATCAAAGTCCCATGTGTAAAGGAAAGGTTCAATTGTTTTTTCAAAAGTTCAGATGAGCCAATGGACCCTCCTATCATGTTACAATAAGATCACTTTAGGTTTCAATATTATGGAAATACTCATTTCTTCATGACCTTGTTGATTAATAACAAATGCCTTAACAATTTTATGCTTGCTTGATTTAGGGGCATGTGCTAACATGATGTCTTTGAAGGTCATGGAAAAATTAGGCCTAAAGGTCACACGACCTTACAGGAATGTGTGCGGTTTTGAATCCAAGGCCATACCCACTCATGGGGTAGTTGAGAATATTTAAGTATGCCTTGGAAGATACCCTGAGAGAGTGATCCACATGGATATTGTGGTAGTGGATGTCCCATATGTATGGGGGATGCTATTGTCAAGGAAGTTTGCTACAATGCTGGGAGGCACCTTAGAGATGGATCTCACTTATATTAACATGCCTATGAATGATGGAACAATAAGCCACCTCCCAAATGTGCCAATGACCAAGGTCCATGTGTGGGAAATTGATGATGATATTGGAACTAGCAAAACAAATGAACCAATCAAATAAACCCTTCCTGCATTTTCCCCTAATGATTTTCCTTTTTCTTCAGAGGAAGACTTTGACCAAATACAATGGTCGAAGAAGGAAGAGTATCAACAAATCCTATACAAATATAAGGACAAATAAATTGGGACTGTCAAGTTATTAAAGAAAGGAGAAGATGGCATACTGATCAGACCATCCTAGCAGGAAGTATTCACAACAAAATTCCACCCTCCTCCCTCAAGACAATATACTAAAATTATACAAGAAACAACCAAATTTAAGAAAAAGGATTACCAAGAGGAAGATACAATTTGGATGTGGGATACAAATAAGGAAGAGCCTACTAATGTCAAAGGGAGTGCACAATTTTGTCTTGGACCCTTCAGATTCAAAATGAATTTAGTCAATGATGCCTACTATTTATCCACGTTGGAAGGAAGAAGGCATCCATTACCGGTTAGTGGACACCTCCTCAAGCCCCTTCGAGGGGAAAAGACTTGACTTCACATGTAAGTACAACTAAGTAGGTAGTCATTTTTCATTCATTGTATATACCATCTGCATTTCATGCTAGAGTATTTGTATTTCCATTTGTATATATGATTTCTTACTTGTATTTCATTTTATCATATATGAGCCAGGGGTGATATTACCACCCCAAGTGATTACTGATCATTTTTTGAGATCTAGCAGGTCATAGGTCATACCAGAGATGTTGAGGTTCTCATGTGCTCTACTGTGATAACATGTCCCCGAGTTGGAGCCAGATGTTATCCCCTATCCTAGGGATAACTAAGGAGATTATGTCTCGATGCCAATAGGTCCTAGATATGGAGTACCGAAAGCCATATTGACTTGAGCTTGGCCCTAGAGGGCCCATCCTTTCTTCAACGCTTCCCATATATCAACAACAAAAACATCCATCCCATCAGTTTGGTTCTGAAGTAGTAGTGGGTATTTCTCCATGAGGTAATGAGTCCGGGTATCATGGTATGTGTCACTCTGATTCTCAAAACATTTGAATATGTGCATTGAATTCTCTTTTTCTTCATGACGTTTGCTTGGAAATTATGCCTTTTAACTTGTCCATACCTGGGGGGATGACAGAGTGCCCAAGCAAGTTGGTTCCCTTAGGGATGAGTTTCCACTGGGTGGGTCTATGAAAGGTCATTGTCCATTCCTTCCATACTTATCACTTTTCATCATTTTCCCTCTCATCTATCCCCTACATTGGTTTTGGCATTGGGTTTTCCAAGCTAGTAAGGGTTGTACCTTGCCTTGTGGGAAGAAGGGGCTAAAGGCCTAGAGGGTAAAATTAGTTGGAAAAATTTAAACGCCAATATCAAACCTTGAGATGCTTCACCCAGGGATCCACGAAAAAGCAATAAAAGGCTTCTCAACAAGAAAATGGGAGGACCCATAAAATAAAATAAAACTCAAGACCTAGTTGGTGGATAGGGGGTCTCATCATGAGCTAACCTATTAGGTCCATGGGAATGTTGTGGTATGACACTACTATTCATTTGGTCACCATGCTAGGCTAATGGATCTTGGTGGCATATCCAAGAGAAAGGGGGTACCATCACAAGCCAACCTTCTCATCTACGTGAAATGCTTGTGGGTAACGTTGTCACCATTGGTCACCACACCAGGGTAGTTTCCTCCAAATATTATCTTGAAAGAAAAAGCAATAAGAAAAATAGTAAAAAGGCATTGAATGGGATAGGAATCAATTTCATCCATGACAAGGTGCATCTCACCCTCTACAGAGGAACCCACAGGTAAGACCTACACTTCCTTGTTATCACTGCACCCCTTGCCCAAACACCCCCTACACCATCTCATGAATTTACATGAACTAGACTGGTATTCACCTATAACTACTCCAAACCTGAGGAGAATTATCCCAATATGACATCTTGAGACCCTCTCCAAGCCTAGATTGTTAAATAGCATAACGTCTTTGAGCATTTGTCTGGGAAAAGGAGGGTTTGATGCACATGTTTGGGTAGCTTTATTATTATATGTGATTGACATTGCTATGATCCCTGTGACTTATGAGCCATTGGAGGGTGTACTTGTTGTTGCTGCAGGACCATGCTCGATGGACAGGTACATATGGGAAGATGATTAGCTTGGACCTCCATAGGGATAAAATCCAACCAGATGGATGCTAAGACCCCAGCCAGGGGTAGAGGTATACCAGAGGCTTGCACCAGAGAAAAGGGAGGATGTTCCATGCAAGGAAATTTGGCAGGCATGGACCCAGGGGGGTCTTCCCCCCCCCCACCATGATGTTGGCCCTTGAAGGCCTGTTGGCACAGGGGAAGATCCGGGATTCAATGCTAAAACAATGCACCAACAAAACCCTAACTACCGACCCTTTCAGAAACACCTGCGAAGTAGATGAAGTCTCACCTGAGGTAGAGGCAGGGGTGGTTGCAAGACTCCGGTGTCTACAACCTTAGCTGGGACACAGATCTGCTATTGTAACACCTTAACAAAACACTTAGCAGTTATGGTTCACCAATATCCTATCTTAGTTTACAACACAGTTAAACCCTAATAATAAATCAATGCAACATTCCCATAGATTTAATAAAGTCAAGCATTAAGCATACTGACATGGATTAGATCTAGCATTCATTCACATTATTTAGCACTAAGCTACCATATTATATTCATCTATCATCTAACAACGCACTAAGCATTTAATCATATAAACAAGATAGCAACCATAAATCAAAAAGCATTCACAACAAAGGATATCCATGGTTCACCCCCACCCTAGGGCTATGTCCACCAAATCTTTGTCTTCTTTATTAGCTTCTTTCAATCTACTTACATGCACAGAGCCTCAAGATCAACTTCGTAGAGGACATGAGATCTTCACACTCTTCGCTAGATCCTCCTTCCCCAAGCTAGGTTACAACACAAAGCCTACATACAGTTTCTTACAGTCACTTGCACTCAGCCTTGCAAGTCTCACACAACATGCAAAAATCACTTACAACCATTACTTGCACTTAGCACAACTTACCACTGACTGACTGACTCTTTCTTACATCGCCTAGTCTTCTATTTATACATTACAAAATTGGGCCTAAACATGGGTAAACCCATGGGCCAACATTCCCATACCCGTTATATAAGCCCAAAACTCGAAAATCCCTAAACAAGGGGCCGAGATCCCATGATCTCCGCCTTCAACAGCCTATCGTAGTCCCAAAGTTAGATCAAACATGACCAAGAATCCTCAAAACTTGGTCAAGGGTGAACATGCCCCCAATACTCACCTGTGACTCGTCCCGAGTCACTCTGATCTAGGTAGATCTACTTCAAAAGTATCGAGCTTGGCTCGAGCTGCTTCAAATTATTGATGTGCCACAACCTTCTGCTCAACGAACTCTTGAATAATAGCTTTGTTGATAGGTCCCTCTAAGAGTTGTTCAGTTGTAGTGATGACTTTCTCTAGTGTTGCTTCTCATCCTTCAATCTCTGAGAACAGTTGGAAATCCTCGTCCTGTATAGGTTGGAGCCTCTGAGTCACTTCCATGACTCTGCTCTGAATGGTGTGGAACTCTTGTTGAGTAGCACGCTGCTCTTGGGATCGCTTCATCCTTTCAATAGCTGACAGGGGCTTCAACTGCACCTGTATTGTTTCTTCTTGATGCTTTGCCTCCTAGAGATGTGACTCCAGTGCCTTCAGTTTTGGATTCTCATTAAGTCGCTCATAAGTCTAGGCACTGTGATCACTTAGTTGTTTATATTCCATGGCAAGGGACTTTATTCTCTCAACTGCGCTTCGAGTAGTTGCTTCTTTTTAATCCCTCACATCCTGCAGAGTGTCGGGCACTGTTCGTAGCTCTAAGTCTGCTATTCTTTGTTGTAGTTGTTGGATAGATTTCACAAGATGCTCTACTTGATGTGCGATTCGATATTCTACCTTTGTCTCTAAGCCTTCCACAGAGTGGATTTCTCTGTTGATTTCTTCTTTCACTTCGAGTTGCTCTGCGAGCAACTGTTCCTTTTCTTACTGAATCTGTACTTTCTCCTCTTTAAACTTTGTCTGGAGAGTAACCTTCTCCTACTCCGCATCTCGATGTTGTTCTACAAGTACTTCTTGCACTTGCTTCAAGGCCTCGGTGGCTTGTTTTGTTTCTTCCTGTGTGTGATGAAGGTGAGCTTCGGTTGCATCAACTAGTTGGTGGAGTTGGGATGACTCATCTCCCAACTCTGGTTCTCCCGATGGCAGGGGCACAGTGGACACTGAAGGGCCTGTTGTACCCCTCAGAGTTCAACCTCGATTATGTCGTACATCTCCTCCTTCTTGGCTTCTTGTTTTTGTAAGATTTCCTGTGAGGCGTCGTTTACAGTTGCGATGATGAAGTCAAAGTCATCAACAGTGAGCAAAGTCTGCATCTTAGTCAAGGTGGCTTTGGATTTCTTCCAGGAAGAGGGTTTCGGGGGAGAAACCCTCCTCTTCTTCAGGGGATCAGCCTCATCTCTAGGCAATGTTACTTTGCCTTGCTTCTACTCATTTTCTTTGCCATTTATCTCTTCTAATTCGTCATCACCCCCTCGGTTAGGTGATACTGAAGCAATATTTTCTGATGTGCTGCTTAAGTCTTGGAATTGTTCGGTCTTCTTCCTTCTGTTGGTTCTAGGTGTGTCATGTTCTTTGTGAGCGACCTCTAAGATGTCAAGTTTGGGGTCATACATCTTTATAGGGTTATCGGGGATAAGGAGGTTTGCTAACCAGTCCTTAGTTATCTCCTCGAGGTCCTCTTTTGTGATCTTGTAGTAAAACTGAAGCTCCTCCATATGCTCGTCTTCTCGCGCAATGATATAGATGAAGTGTCAATCTGCGCAGAACTTCATGAGGGGTCGGAACCACTGTAGGGTGTTCAACATCATGCGAGGTTCAACTTTGATAACCCTCTTCAGCTGGAGATAATATGTATGAAACACTGTGTTCGACTACCACTATTTTCCCATATCACTCGAGTACCATAGCGTGGTGAACTTCGCAGGAAGCAGCTCGAACGAATCAGTGTCCAGCAAGGTCACACCTTCTGCATATTCCAAGAAATAAACATGATGAGGATAAGGAGCCAGCTAAAGTGGAACTCATAGACCTGATCCTATGCTTCGCGGTAGTCTAATTCCAACTGATTAACTAGGTAATTCTCCCAACTCATCTGTAGGCCTTCCACGCATTTCCCTCCGAGGTCAACAACAAAGCCCGTGACCTGCATGGGTATGTTATTTCTTACTAGCTTTCCTACAATTAATTAGCATGCTAGGAACACTAAGACATTCTGGATGGAAGCTACCTTGTAGCCTCGTGTCCCCTTCTCAACATCATCGTAGGTATCCATGATCTTCTGTGCTAATGCGCGATCTGTGGCTTTTCCTGGATAGAAGTCCCGTGGGTTGGGTCCTTGCATACTCAATCCGATGATCCTATGGATCAATGTTGGATCGACTGTGATATAGTGGTATAGACATAAGTAGTCGCCATGGTAACATGAGAGCAAGAGCTTAACACAGGAATTAACCTCTTGGTGCCTTCCAAAGTGTGGGATCTTCATTACATTCAAAAGGGTGGACTACGCGAGGTTCATCGCAGGGATAATTTTAAGGATGGAAATTTATTTTAAAATGTAGAAACCTTGACGAATCTTACTAATCCTTCATATGACAACTATAAATGTTTGGCGATATTTTTGTAAAAATATTCAAATTTCTAAGGATTTTATATAGTTTTTATAAAATTTTGGCGATTTTTAAGGTAAAATAATTTTATCCTATAGAATTTG
>SNQJ01S0057700.1:58155-70307 GCA_010110895.2 Picea sitchensis
ATATTTTTGTAAAAATATTCAAATTTCTAAGGATTTTATATAGTTTTTATAAAATTTTGGCGATTTTTAAGGTAAAATAATTTTATCCTATAGAATTTGGGCGAATCATTTTTAAAATAGCGAATCTAATTTTTGGAAAAACCATGGAAAATTAGCCCATGAGAAAAATTTAGCCCCTAAAATCATCCCTGGTTCATCGTCCACAACTGGGGAATTATTTTTGAGTTCTTCCCCTTTGTCCTGGTCAAGTATTTATATGGGGCGAGCATACTGTGGTTCTTGCGGTCTCCTAAGTTGAAGTCACTAAACTTCAACGTGGTGATCTTGTCCTGTTGCGCTCTAATTGTGCTTATCCCCTTCGGGAGGTACGCAATAACCATGGTGTACTCAAAATCTCTCGGCACACTATCATGACTCACCATGCCGGCCAGAGGCAGGATGTAGTCGGGTATGATGGTCGAGATTAGCTTTGAATTTTCTAGGTCATATGTGTTCTTTGTTCTCTTTTCCGTTGTTGGTCAGGATGGTCTGGATCCGTGAGCAGTCGATGGAGAGGCTTGCACTCCTCTCGTCGATAACGCTTGTACACCCACAAACATTACCCTTTCAGAAATTACTCTTCTAGTCATGTGGTCGATGAGTACCTCCTTCACAGACTCTTCGACTGTGCTAAGTTCTTTGTACATACACGCTCATGGTTGAATATCACGGGTTTGAAGAGTAACTACTCAATGCAACAGGTTGGATGCTGATAACTCGATGATCACTATGCAAAGTCAAATAATCTGTGGGATCAAATAATCACGGTTGGAAAAAGTGTTCTCGATGCAAGGCTCGACAGAATAAGTAGATAACTAGGCAACAAATCTCTCCAACGGGCGAGAAGCCTTCATTAATACAGTTCTATCTGTTATAGTGCGGTCCCAATGGTATGATGGCGAGCTTTCTGACCATAAATTTCATTCTAACCATTCAGGGTGTCGGTCTAACGATTATATTGTTCCTAATGGCTATATTTCTTCTCCATGGCGAAGTGCCATGTGGCGTTGTTTTGATATCCCGACGAAGTTCTAGTTTTGCAAATTTTCCTTTTACGAAGTTCCCTCTAGAACCTTCTGTAATTTTTTGATCTTGGCTCTCTTCTTACTGAGCTTTCTAACCTTTTTCCTAGTAAGCTTCGTCTCAATATTCCTCTTTCCATTTTGATTCTTATCTTCTTTTGACATAGTAACTTCACACTGTTGAAATTCTTTCCTAGGATTCGGGGGAAATACGTGTTCTCTATCTGGGGTAGGTGCTTCAGTCTTCTGTGAGTCTTCTTGTGTTCTTCCAACTTCGACATCCAAGTTTCTATTTTTAAATATCTTCGATCTGTTCTCCTGTTCTGCAATCAAGTGTGCGATCCTCCTAGTCATGAAATCTTTCAAATATTGATTCTTCTTCTCTAAGACTTCTTCTTCTTTCCTTCTGGCCTGATCCCTTTCAATCCAAGGTTTTCCTAGTAATATATCAAATGGGGTGTTGTTCTCAATAAATTTAACAACCTCAAATTCCACCTTTGTCAAAGTTCCATGAGCACTCATAGATATCTGGGTGAGCTTTCCACGTAGGTTTATCAACTTTCCTTTAAATAATCCTATTCCTCCCAATGAAGGAATCATAGCAGGTTTTCCTAAACTTTCCCAAGTTCTTTCTGTCATAATATTCACCCATGTTTCTTCATCTAGAACACAGTCAATGTCAAAGTCTCCTATTCTTGCTTCTATGCACTCTTTATCTTTGAAGATCTCTGATAAGTTGATATTTCGGTGGTCATTCAAGGTTTCTTTTATTTGCAACAATACAATCTCTGATTATTTCTGGGGTTCTTCCATGGTCTTAGTTGCTTGACCTTTCTCATGGTCTTCTTGTCTCATATTCATTCTTTCAAGCTTAGCAATCATTCTAGGGAAATATAAAACTTCATGGTCCATAGATTTACAACAAAGATAGCTAGATCTTCTACTAGGGCATTCCTTAGCCAGATGTCCCAGTCTTCTGCAACTATAACAAAGGGTTAATCCTCATTTTCTTTTAAATGATCCCAAACCTTTCCTGTACTGCGCACCAGGATCATAGTAGCTAACCTGCAAAAAATTATTTGTAGGATCCTGCATCCATTGGTTAGTCCAAACATTCTTTCTATGCATAGGTATAACATATCTTTCACTATTCTTATCAGATCTACTTATATCAGATCGTCTTTCTTCTAGCTATGCCCTACTTTTCAAGCTAGGACAAAATTTATCAAACATACCTAGATCCATACTTTTGAAACAAAAATTTCCACTTTTCTTACCTTTAACAAAGTGCAAAGCTTTCAGATCTTACCTCTTCTCTTCAGATCAGACTTCTTTTCTTAGCACAGAGCTTCATAGATTAAGTAGAATACTGCGCACTAGGGCAATAGATCTACACACTGATATTTCACAGTTTTAGGTCAGATCTTCACACAAAGCTCCTCTTTCCTTAGTTCCCAGCAATCACAGTTTCAGTCCCGACAATGGAACCATTTGTTGGAACAGGGGTAGACCTGGGGTTCAACGCTACAACAACGCACCAACAAAACCCTAACTACCGACCCTTTCGGCAACACCTGCGAAGAAGATGAAGTCTCACCTGAGGTAGAGGCAGGGGTGGTTGCAGGAATCCGGTGTCTACAACCTTAGCTCGGACACAGATCTGCGATTGTAACACCTTAACAGAGAACTTAGCAGTTATAGTTCACCAATATCCAATCTTAGTTTACATCATAGTTAAACCCTAATAATAAATCAGTGTAACATTCCCATAGATTTAATAGAGTCAAGCACTAAGCATACTGACATAGATCAGATCTAGCATTCATTCACATTATTCAACACTAAGATACCATATTAGATTCATCTATCATCTAACAACACACTAAGAATTTAATCATATAAACAAGAGAGCAACCATAAAGCACAAAACATTCACAACACATGATATACGTGGTTCACCCCCACCCTGGGGCTATGTCCACCAACTCTTCGTCTTCTTTATTAGATTCTTTCAATCTTCTTACATGCACATAGCCTCAATACCAACTTCGCAGAGGACAGGAGATCTACACAGTCTTCGCTAGATCCTCCTTCCCCAATATAGGTGACAACACAAAGCCTACATACAGTCTCTTATAGTCACTTTCACTCAGCCTTGCAAGTCTCACACAGCATGCACAAATCACTTACAACCATTACTTGCACTTAGCACAACTTACAACTGACTGACTGACTCTTTCTTACATCGCCTAGTCTTCTATTTATACATTACAAAATTGGGCCTAAAAATGGGTAAATGCATGGGTCGACATTCCTATACCCATTACATAAGCCCAAAACCTGAAAATCCCTAAACAAGGGGCCAAGATCCCATGATATCTGCTTCATCTTGCGCTCCACCTTTGACAACCTGTCGCAGTCCCAAAAATAGGTCAAACATGACCAAGAATCCTCAAAACTTGGTCAAGAGCCAACAATGCCCTTGACGTCATCATTCTAAGCCTTGACGTCATTCAGTTGTGGTTTTAGGCATGAGGATGGCTTGGTTGGCAAGTGTGGCAGTTTATGAGGGGTTTTGAGCCCCAACGTTTCACTTTGGAGGCCTAGCATTTCAAGAGGGGGCACAACATCACCCTAGGAGGGGTATGAAGTCACTCTAAAAAGATAAAATTAGGGGTTTTATTGTCAATTTTATGTAAAAATGGATTTTTGTTGTAAACTGGCCATGTCGACCTTTTTTGACCTAAAATGTAATTAAAGGTCATTTATATTGTATAAATAAGGGAAACATCTCTTATATTTTGGATCATATTTCACTCACACAATTGAGTTATGAAATTCGTCCTCTTTAAGGCTTATTGGCTGAAATTAAGTGGTGTGCAACTCTTGGAGGAGGCTTGTCTTGGTGTATTTTGGCATTTTCTTAGTGGAAAGTCTTCAACTAGGGCATATTGCTAGAATATTCTTGGTGAATGTAAGTGAAAATCTGCAATTCTTCTTTCTTTGAATGGTTATGGTATCTTTTACTTTGCATTTACTAAGATTATGAAATTGCTAGTGTAAAACTCTAGGAGATTAAGCACATGTTATTGTCCTTATCTCAATAGCTATCCACCTACTAGATTTTTCTAGAAGACATATCCATTGAAGCATGTGCTAGATCCCTACCTTTGTAGCACTCTAACACCCTTTATTCATCAAGATTTTATTTATCTCAATCTTGAGCTAAAGAAGAAGGAAAACCGCTAGGGCCTAGGGTTACCTACTTCCTAGTAGTCGTTTTCCTTCTAGGGTTTGGTGATTGAGGCCTTGGGTTACCAACACCTCAACCATTCTCCCTCTTGTCTTTAGTTCACACATTATTATTTGTTTCCTTCAAGATTTATGCTACAAAAAAGTGACTCCATTAACCCTAAAGACACTGGTTTGTACGCTACACTTGCTTGATTGATGAAAGCAACCCTAAAACCATTTACATCAATCTATTTTCTAACTACTCCTAACCCTAGATTAGACTAATCTATGAACATTCTTGTTGTTGTTACAAAATTAAGATACAATCATATATTGCAGCAGTAAAAGATCCTAAAAGCAATTGTTAAAGTTGATTTTTACATTCCTTTCTTAGCTTTTGACAAGTGCTAGCATATTGGTAATTCTAGGTTACCATTTTGGGTCATTTTTTAAGCTTATTCAAGGATTAATTGTGAAGCTATTAATCTATATACATTGTTGTTATAAATTTATGTTTGCTTCATCTTATACATCAACTTATTTCTTTTATTGAAATTCCAAGGTCTTACGAAGCTCTAACATCAATTGTTACTTGCAAAATAGTGTTTTCTTGTTGTATTGTTCTAGGTAGGTACACTTAAGCATATCTTTGCTTCATATTGTTAAACCTTTGGGAATTTCTGATCAGTGTGACTTGTGAGAGGGGAACAACTTTTCTTGATACCATTACCTTTTCCTTCTCAAAACCTAGGTCACCAGGGATGTCTCCCCTGGGTTTTCACCCCTAAAGAGAAAGAGGTTTCTTATTTAGGTGACAGTGATATGACAACCTCCTTTTATGCCAATTTATTGTTCATTTGCCTTTGGATTTTGGGCAAGTACAAATTGTGCAATAATAGACCCCACATGAAAAGACACCTTGGAAGACCAGTATAAATAGAGTCTAGGTGCTCCTTATTTGCACATACTCTCACTCAACAAAAGGAAGGCACAAGTTTGAAGAGCAACAACTACAATTGCAGTAGAAGGAGGCACAAGTCTGGAGAGGGTGGTGCAACAGTTGCCATGGTTTGATCTCAGTCTTTTTGGTATCTCTCTTGTGTGGTTCTCTTGGTAAAGGTACACTTCTATTAGTAGAAGTACTTTCTCTTGTTATTGTGTTTCTACTGCAGCAGTGGTGTTTCTAGTTAGGGTTGATCTGTTGGTTCTAGTGTGGACTTTTCACAATCATTCTATCTAATAAAAGGTTATTGTGCTCAGGGGTGGCATAGTGAATGCCTATGGTTGGGTGACAATGATGTGACATTTCCTATGGTTAAATGAGCATAAATTTTTTTTAACACCACATACACTCTACCTTGGTTCATACACCTTTTCAAGTTGAAGACAATAAGGAGCACTAAAAAGGAAATGCATATCCCACAAACGCTCTACCTTGGAAAGTTTAAGTAATTGATTAATTATTTATTTTATTGGTCCCTTTTATTTTTTGAGAAGAGATTTATTTCTTTCAGGATCCTAGGGTGAGCCTTTATTGCATGATGTTTTTTCTAGGGCACCTATGAGCCTAATGAGCCCTTCTTCCCATGAAATGAGGTACATTCCCTTCTTGGGTTAATAATCCCAAAAACCTAAAAGATGGGGAAACAGAGGGCAAGAAGTGATGGAAAGTGGAAAATATGAGCACGATGACCCTTCAAGGAAACCCCCTAGTAGCACCCTTTTCCCTAAGGGTGGCCACTTACTGGGAAACCATGACACTCACCAAGGTGAAATAGGGAAAAACACATAATTTCCAAGAAAATGTTTTCAAAATCAAGAAAGGATCCTTTGAAACATGTTCAAATGCTTCAAACATTAAAATGACACTTACCACAATACCAGACTTGTTACCTCATGGAGCAAGACCAATTGTCCTCTATGGGCCAAGCTATGTGTGGTGGATGTTGTTTCCATCGGTTGGATGGTGGTGTGTGGTATAATAGGGGCCCTTGCTTGTTCATCTGCCTCTCGATACTCCATGTCTGCAACATGTGGGCCTCGAGACATCATCTCCTTAGTCATCTCTTGAAATGGGGGATAACATTTGACTCCTACTTGGGGACATGTATTCATCGTAGAGTGCATGAGAACCTCAACATATCTAGGTAAGACGTGTTCCTACACACAATGAAACAAAAAAACAGTGGATATCAAGAGTGGATCACTCACACTTTGTCCATATGATCAAAAAATCAAAATTTCAACTAATCTTTAAAAGAAAATTTTGCATTTAAAAAAAAATAATCTAAATTAACATGTATAATGATGAAAGCAAATGATGTAAAGAAACTATGCAATAGCACAAGTAGAACAAAATGAAGAATAAGATATGACATGCAGATATAAGTAAATGCAACTAAACTGTCATGAGCAAGCAAATGCATATTCAAGGAAAAAAATGACCTACCTACTTACTTGGGGCCTGGGCCTTGAAGAGGTTAGGTTCCTTTGATGTAGGGTCGGAGAAGAGACCCATCAACCGGTAATGGCATCTTTTTCCCATCCATGGAAAACAAGTAATATTTTCCTTTTTCTGACTTCTTCTTGACGATGTAAGGGTCAATCCATAAAACATCATTCCTTTCCTCATACTTGGGCTCACCTCTCTTCTTATCCCACTTGAGTGCAAGGCTCCCTTCACCGAAGTTAATGTAAGGTATGTTTTCAATGTAAGGTTACGAAGTTGGTTCTACCTTGACCATATCTTTGATAACATGTTCTCGCTCTTTATCTTTCTTAGCTTCATATTTCTTGAATATTTTGATGGATCCTGGTTCTTTCCATTGGAATTATGCAAGCTTCTCTTTGTATTTGTCTATCCTTGGAAGTAGTGTATCTATGCAATCTTCTTGTGTAGAAGGAAAATCTTGAGGATCATACTCAAAGATATTTGGAGGCACATCAAGCTCACAATCACTATGATAGTCGAGGTGATTCAGATCCATCACATTCTTCTTGGCTACTTATCGGCTATACAAAATCTCAAATGTTTCGTCCCCCATGGGAATATGTCCATGAGTAATATCCATGCTAATAAAACCTCCTAGGGCGACAACCCAACTTCTTGACAAAATCATGCCCCAAGAATATGAAACATCAATCGCCACTATGTTCATAATGAGGCTGATATGAGGGAAATCATGAAAATACACCTCCACATCTTCTATGAGAATGTACACCTTCATCTTCTTTGAATCAATTCTGCACACATTTCCATATGGGCGGGTTGTCTTCAAACCTATTTGTTCCATGACCTTCAAAGACATCACATTTGCTGAAGCCTCAGAATCCAACATACAATTATTCAATCAGAGACCATTCACACCCAATTAGATATAGAAAGGAGGGTTTTCATCTCTTTGTTTCCCATGATACAAGGTGTTCAAAACTATAGGAGTATCTTCTAGCTGATCTGGTACATTCAATGCCTTCAAAACTTCTCTCTTTATATATGGGATATTGCACAATGCACATCTCAACTATAGGCACCAACATATTCATCTTTCCTATCATGGTCAACACATCTATATTCAATTGAATTTCTTCATTAGATAACACAGGTTTTGGGAGCAGGTTGCACATCGATGATGGAGGAGGCAGAGACACCTCTTTTATTGGTTGAGGTGGATCCTCTTTTTCTTGCGGTGGAGGCACTGGAGTTGGTGACAGAGGAACGTATGGAACTCTATTTATTCTTGCATATGTCAAAATTTATTTCTTCCTCAACTCATTTTTATTATTCTTATCTAGTTGATTTAGTGATCCGAGTCACCCCTTTCTAGCACCCATTTTCCTGAACTCCTCAAGTTTCTCTGGTGTAATATGCACATACTCATAGTCTTGAAGAGAAAATATTGTATCAATGAAATTCATATGATTTGAAGAGCCTGGACCTTCTTTCTTTGTCTTTCTTGGGCACTCATTTTCTGAATGTGCTTCATTACAAGGCAAGCACCATGGAAATTCTTCCATATTGACCATTCCAACTAGATTCAATGTGTTGGGAGACTTTTCCTCTTGTTGATTCATCTCCTTCCAACTTATGTTTGGTTGTCTGAAAACTTGGGGTCTTGGAGCATACTGATTTCTCTCCAATTTTGTCAACCTATTCATACTATGATTCTGACTTTGGACAAATTGAGTATTCATTTGATAAAACTTATAAACTAGGAGAGTGATTGGGTCTATTGTAGTTCTTGTTGCAATATTTTTTTTCTTCAACCATGGCATGAATAAATTGAAAAGGATTAATCATTGAACTGATGATATATTCCTCGATATATGTGCTATATTTCTTGGCCTTTGCCAAATTATCGGGTGATTTATCTTGGAGGATAAAGGAAAAATGTCCTTCAAAAGCATTCATGTAGAGGACACAAACGACTTCTTCTAGTGGACAAAGGCCGACCGAGATCTGATCATACAGTTTATCAAATATAGTATCAAACTCTTTCACTATTTCATTTTATGTTTTCTTGATTTGATTGAATTGTGATAATAGTGTTCCATTGTCTTTCTTTGTTGACCACCTACTTGTAAATAATTTGGAAAAATCATCATAAGATGCCAGATGATTATCAGGTAGTCCTTTGAACCATCTCTGGGAATCTTCATCAAGAGACATGGCTAATAGCCTCATCTCAACGTCTTCATGTTCCACACCTTCATTCAACAAGGCCACACCTATTACATATAGGTGGTCTTCTAGTGTAACCACATTGTTTCCAGTGAACTTTGGCAACAATTTATGAGTCTCTTTGGGCATGGTATTGGGGTAGCCAGCCATGGAAGCCAAGTTTAATGGCTTGTAAAGGTTTTCAGACCAAGTGTGAGCCATTGTGTTTAGGGGAAGACAATCTTGGAACAAGGTTTTGATAATAGGGGATTTATGAGGAAGACTTCTTTGATAAACCTTAGAAGGTATGAATCTTCCGAGGGGAAGGGATGGTGGGTTGTTGGATGGTGGAGTGTTATAGAGAAATCACCCTGCAGACAAGTGGATTCTCTCTTGGGCTCTAGACTCCTAAGACCAAGAAAAAAAAGTGTTATTGTGGACACTAAATTTCCTTTGCATGAAGCTAAACTATTCAAAGAAGAAGAAGGAAGAAGAGTAAATACCTTTCTTCAACGTTTTTCCTTGCTAGATCCAGGATGATCTTGATCTCCAAGTTCTTCAGAAGGTCCTAAAATAAAATGAGCAACAACAATGATACTTCCTACTCTACCATGGTTAGCTTCATAATGGATCTATGAAAGAAACAAGTTCATGAAACATACACAAACTTTAAATGAAACACGCCAAGCATAGATTTATATTAATGAAAACAAAGTGAGATGCTTACAGCCATGGATATAGGTGCAACAACTTCACCAAGCTCTCTTTTTCCATACCCTTTCTCAAATAATCCACACACAAAATGATGTTGCTTCAATGATGTTCATCTCCCTTATGAGATCATAATTTTGATGCCTCTAAACTGCCCTCCTTTTCACCATGAGAAGGCCTCCTTATATAAGCTTGGAGAGACCAAACCACTTGAGAGATATTTGGGATAAGTTGAGGATTCTTCTCCTTCATCTGTGGATCTTCCCTAAGATCATGCCTTGACCTCAAATTCGAACCCAACCAACTTTAGAGATTGAGAGGATCCTTCCCTGATTTATCTCAACAAACCAAAATTCACTCAGAAAGGGTAGCGCTCCCCCAAAAGGGTGCATAGAGAATTGTAACGCACCCCCAAAGAAGGATAGGGAGCGGCGACGCTCCCTGATAGTGGGTAGGGGAGCGCTTCTCTTCAAACTTCATTTTTAAGTGGTTTTCTCAATGGCAAAATCTTTGTATTCCTCATGAGACGATTTCTCCTTCTTAAACCAATATTTGAAGGTGTCTTAAGTGTCCTTATGATTTCGTTAGAGACATGACATAAGAAATATGGCAATATGATGTTTGCGACACTCGTGACACTTGCAACCAAAAATGTGACACTGGTGACACTAGTAATGACAACAATGGGTCATCATTGAAGTGAGTAATTTTGATGTGTAACAGATTGCCCCCCAAAGTATGAAGTTAGAAGACAGAAAATGATGACTGAAGTACTTTGTAGACTTTTTTGAGAAAGGGTATGGATGCGAAGAACCTGGCAGACGCTGCACATAACCATCAACAAATATTAAGACATATTTCAAACCCAAGACAGGCATTCCTATGCTTGGGTGATAAAGACTTTCAAGGTATGGCCGCCATAAAATACACCGCGGATCCATAATCATATTGACAAAAGACTATAGCCATTAAAGATACAATGTGGATCTATACTTCCATGACATGAACTGATCGTAGCCACGAAAAATACATAGTGGATCTATGCGACGATAAGACATAGCCACAAACCAATACAAAATGGATCTATGTGACATTATATGTGTCAATATTCAAGAGAAACTCCATCGCAGCCCGGGCAAAGTACATATCAGAGTGATCACTCAACCTAGGGTCTTCTTACTAATCCCGATGTAGTACGAATCTAACCATGGTAATATATGTCCTGATGTCGAACATGGTAGAAACCACTTGATTACTGCTCAATGATGTAAACCATTAACAAGCGTGAGGGAAATCATCATTGATGTCAATGATTCCCAAGGTACCCTAGTACATCCCAGTGGATGTGAATATATGAGATGAAGTCGAACATCTGTGGAATCATCCGATCATAGGTCAATGATGTAAAACCACTGTCGAATGTGAGGAGGCCTGCAATTGAGGCATGCAGGTCCCAAGGTACTAACTAGTTTCTAAGTCTAATTCTTGGATAATATGCTGAAGTCGACAAGAATAGACTTGTCGAAGGAGGGCCTTGATGTATCCCCCATCAACGACATGAAACTAACACATAGATGTAATTCGTGTATCAAATGAACATGGAATGACATGGGTATTGAAATAGGGATTTGTGATGGTTGACTCTTGAGGCAGATACTTCCCTTGAACACTGAGGCACGATAGCAGAAAACTTGACATGGAACAACACTTGATGATGCAGTGGATACTGTGACTTTCGCCGGGTGACCCAAAGGAGTAAGGAAACTCAGAGGATTGGTTCAATGTAGAGGTTCATTGGATTAAAATGCGTACAAAGACAAAGTGTCGTGTTCAAGGGCGACTGCAAGAATTATTGGTAATGTTCTAAAAAACTGCTTGGCTTCCTTCCTTCAATTTCCCCCCCATCCAGATAGACAAGTACCTCTTTTTAATTTAACGAGCTTGAGGGGGGTAACACATAATTGATATAAATCACCTTCAGTAAGTCCCTCTTCCTTTGTTTAATGAACTGGAAGAAGTAAGGGTTCGAGACTATTGTTTAACGAGTCCAGAGAAGGTAAAATCGGTGGTTTTTCATATTTAGAGAGTCTGAAAATGACTTAAAGACAACTCCATGATTGTCCTTTTTCGTAATGTTAGTCTTGTGAGGATGAAAAAGAGATAAATTATCACTCGAAAGATGCCCTTTCAAACCTTTTAATGAGTGGGAAAGGAAGCAAGATCACTCATCAATCTTTTCATGTTTAGAGAGTCTGAAAAGAACTTAAAGAATATTCTAGGGGGTTCCTTTTTCATGTATCCATGCGAGCCCGAAAAAGTGATAAAAGTCTACTCAGTTATATTCTCATTCATTTACAAGCATGAGAAGGAACAAAGACTAAGCTCGGTATGCCCCCAGCTTGAAACGCTAGTGGCTTAACTCTAGAATGATCATCAAAGGCTGGAGACATGCCCCCCAAGCTTCAATTCATTCACCAACTTTGAGGTTG
>SNQJ01S0057700.1:84941-110604 GCA_010110895.2 Picea sitchensis
AAGTGAGAGTAATGATCACGTTAGCATAACATGCAAGGAAAATTGATATTTGTCTTCTTGTTACCAACCTTAACATCACTAGTTGATGGGGCATCACCAGCATACCCTGCAGGGGCTGATGACGTGGAAGAACACATTTCTAAGACCTTGGGAAGACTAGGGAAATCCCTTAGAAAGAGGTCACCCTTACAAAGATTGCAAGGGAATTTGGGTTTTTGATTCGTCATTTTAGTCTTGATGACCTCATCAACACTCCCAGTACTAGTAACAGTAGCTGGTTGCTTGGATCCAACATTTGATGTAGTTGGAGGCTTGGTCCCTTTCTGGTTCTTCTTCTTATCTTTCCGTTTCTTCTTCTTCTTATCAACCTGGATACTTGCTTGAGAGCTTTCACTATGCGAAGAAGGAGAAATGGAAGGAGACCTGACGGGTGAAGAAGGAGAAATGGAAGGGGACCTGATGGGTGAAGAAGGAGAAAGGTCGACATGAGGTTGATGTGTGGGTGGTGTGATTACATATGAAGCACTTGCATTCGAGATCACCATAGTGGAAAACAACCATACCAGTAATCCAATTGTGAGACTTGGAAGGCTCAAAGTAGCAATGTAAGGAGGACCAACATTTCCATAAAAAGGAAAAACAAAGGGTTCCCTTGGAAAATGGGTTCCTTCATTGGTCATTCTGGGAACTGACACCATAAAAATAAATATCCAACCTAGATTCTTCTAGGGAGAACAAACAACACACGCTAAAAATCTAGTAAGCAAGAAAGCAAACAAAACCTTCTCACAATGAGAACACTAGTTGGTGATGAAATCCAATGTCGTGGGAACAAAGTAAGAAGGGGCTGAGATAGAGCCGGTGGAAAAGTTACGTTGACGACCTGCTTAAAGGACTTACACCCTGGTGCAAGCTCCCACACATAATCGTGGGTATACTCTCCAAGGAGCCCGAGTCAGTTTGGCCAACGTCGATTCCAGGTACCATGAAAACTTGCCCCTCCACAGTCACCTTGTGTAAATACCCTAAAGAGATAGGCCACTAAGGTTACCAACTACAACAATGATGCCTGGGGAAACAATCAATAGTCCGATCCACGTGCAAGGGTAGGGTATCTAGCCCAAAATCAACTTGAAAGGCTTCCACTCATCATTGTGGGTATACATTCAAGCGACCCCCATAATACACAAAATCTCTACACCAAGACCAACAAAGCAGGGTGAGTAACTCTGCTAGTTTCAATGCGACCTCAGGTTTGACCCTTGTGTGAGAAGGGCTTCCCAAGACAAAATTCAGCAATTGGATTTCACCACTCCCTAACACTATATCCTATGTTTGTTTGTGGATTTGGAAAGTTATCTTCCACACCTATTCCAAATCCCTACAACTAATCTAATGTAGGTTTGCTACCATAAAATATAAAAATGTCTAATCAATTTTCAATTTAGCGCTTGATTTTTAAGGTTGTTATTACTCAAAAGTAAAATAGTGTGGACAATATGGTGTTTTGACCGACTCAAAAGTTATTTAAATAAATTAATATGCAATCTTTTCATTTCGATGAAAGCTATGCTACGAGAAGGAGAAAACATTCATCATTCCAGATGCACAATGTCCCAAAATGCCAAAAAACATGCAATTCCGCTACTTCAAATGCTAGCTAGTTTCACTACCCAAAAGAAAGAATGCATCTATCTTCTTTGTTTTATTCTAATGTATAAATAAATTAAATAAAAATCCTTCAATTCTCCACAACTTTCAATCAGAAGAAAGAGTCATATGCAGATGCAAAAGAAACGAAGCGACAAAGGTTTCAAACAAAGAATGCACTCAAAGCAATGAGAACTTAAAGAAAAAAAGTATAAACTTGTTCTAACAAGAACTCAATCAAGGATTCAAAAACTAACAAACATCCAATGAGTACAAGAGAATGCAAAGAAGAATCCAAGAAAAGACAGGGAGAAGGAGAAAATACCCAAATTGTCCCGACAAAACAAGTAGCTAGAAAGGGAAATTTCACATTTCTGAAAAGATTTCAAGCTCCAATCAATACAATATGGGGTTATAAGTACCAAATCACAACCTAAAAAACTTCACAAACCATCCACAAAGACTGGGTAAAAACTTCCACAAAACAGGTTGAAAAAACTAATGAGAAAAAGGCAGAAAAACCCCAAGAAGGAGACTAGCACTCCCCCAAAAGGGTACACAGAGTGTTGCAATTCTCCCTAAAATACTGTAGGGGAGCACTGGAAAAATATCAGCACTCTGGTATGGCCTAGGGGGGAGCGTTGATCCTCCCAGAAACGCAGAAAAATAGCCAAAAAATTGCAAACAATTCACCCATAATGCATTAAAAATGGTGAAAATGCTAGTGAAGGTAGGAATGGATCATAAACAAATAGAAAAAAGTGATCAGAAAGGTGGGTAGAGGGTAGGGACAAACCAAGGAAGGAAAAATAAATGTCGTTCCCCAGTGGATTCACCATTTTTTGTTACATAGAAATCCCCCTGTGGACAAGTGGATTCTCTCATGGGCTTTAGACTCCTAAGACCAAGACATAAAAGTGATATTGTGGACACTGACTTTCCTTTGCATGAAGCTAAACTATTCAAAGAAGAAGAAGGAAGAAGAGTAAATACCTTTCTCCAACATTTGTCCTTACTCAATCCAGTCTGATCTTGATCTCCAAGTTCTTCAGAAGGTCCTGAAATACAATGAGGAACAACAATGATACTTCCTACTCTACCATGGTTAGCTTCATAATGGATCTATGAAAGAAACAAGTTCATGAAACATACACAAACTTTAAAGGAAATAGTCCAAGCATAGATTTATATTAATGAAAACAAAGTGAGATGCTTACAACCATGGATGTAAGTGCAACAACTTCACCAGGATCTCTCTGTCTAGACCCTTGCTCAAATAATCCACACACAGAATGATGATGCTTCAATGATATTCATCTCCCTTATGATATCATAAGTTTGATGCCTCTAAAATGTCCTCCTTTCACCATGAGAAGGTCTCCTTATATAATCTTGGAGAGACCAAACCACTTGAGATATCTTTGGGATAAGTTGAGGATTCTTGTCCTTCAGTTGTGGATCTTCCCTAAGATCATGCATTGACCTCAGATTCAAACCCAACCAACTTCACAGATTGAGGGGAGTCTTCCCTGATTTATCTCAACAAACCAAAATTCACTCAGAAAGGGTAGCGCTCCCCCAAAAGGGTGCACAGAGCGTTGCAACGCTCCCCCAAAGAAGGCTAGGGAGAAATGACACTCCCTGACAGTGGGTAGGGGAGCAATGCTCTTCAAACTTCATTTTTAAGTGGTTTTCTCGATGGAAAAATATTTGTACTCCTCATTAGATGATTTCTCCTTCTTAAACTAGTCTTTGAAAGTGTATTAAGTGTCCTTATGATGTTTTTAGAGACACGACATAGGCAAGATGGCAGTATGATGTTTGCAACACTCGCAGCACTTGCGACCAAAAATGTGACACTAGCGACACTAGTAATGACGACAATGGGTCATCATTGAAGTGAGTAATTTTGATGTGTAACATGGAGTCACCAGATGAGATTTATGAACGACTCATCAAGAATGGAAAGGGAACTTCCCTCAAATGGAGTCGGTAGGAAAGCTAGGGGTAAAGGATTTGGGATCAAAGCTTGCCAAAGTGTCGTTAGGCTTGAAAGAGGATTCAAAATCCTCCCCGAATAGCGCCAAAATGTTATCGCACAATCTATAGTTTGTTCAAATACCTACCCAATCCATGGATGTGTGACGACTATGGGAGTTTCACTACCCACTACCACCTTAGATAGACACTCCCCTCACTTTAGTGATGATAGATCACCACAAGGTGGGTATCCTAGTGACCCTAGGGGGATTGAGATGAAAAGTGATATGATGATGAGTGAAACCCCTATAGGTCAATGTTGTAGATGAAGAATGGATTGGAAAAGAGTCTTGTGAAGGAGGAGATGGTTTCCAAGTGTTTTGTACCTGTAAAACAATATTATCCTTGCCTGGAACAATATAAATGATCATAAACCAAGCCTTTTATCAATGGGGATCAAGCAAGAATCCTTTATATCCCAAATTTCAGAATTATGGAAATATATAGATCAACAAATAAGTATGTTACTAGCTACAAAATTAACCATCCAAAACATCAAATAATTATTGGGTAATCAATCTGTAATCATGTAGATAGTATCCCAATACTTAAGCACAAGTTTGATGGAAAAATAAGGTTGCAAAATGATGTTATCAAAAATATATTAGGGAATACTTGTGGCTGTAGAATTTTTTTACTTAAACAACAAGTTCTAGCCACTCAAATTCACAAGCAAAGCACCCAAATGAAAGCCCTTGACAAAGAAAATAATCATCACCAATTACTTGCAATTTTCAACGGTAGAAAGAGTAGTAAAATATGATTAAAGAGTGAGTTTGAAGCATCCCTAATGGCTGTAGAAATTAGTTTATAAAAACAAGAGAATCACTTGGATAAAGGAGACACCCTCAGGGCCCAAACAAGCTTATAAAATGCAAAATCAATTCCAACTTAGACAATTGCAATATCTCAACAATTCACGTACACCAATGCAATGATTTTATATCTCCAATGAAAATTATATTAGTGTCTTATAAATTGGGTTATGGGGTCTCTTTTTTTAATATCTATTTGTGTTACCTATCTAGGGGTGTAATCCTTTTTACTCCCTAGATCAAACACAACTAGCAAGGTAAATCTAGGAGGGTGTAAGCCTTTTTACTCCTCCTAGCAACCTTTGCAAAGTAGCTTATTCAAGAAAATAGTGATACATCTTAGTGGAGGATGTATTCATTTATACTCCTCCAATGGTTTATACAAGAATAACCATGAAACAAGAATAAATAACAACAATATGCAGAAAATTCCTTACCAATTCCAATAGATAGCAAGTAAAAACCCTTCTCCACCAAGAATATTCCACCACAAAGCAAGAACAAGTCATCCAAGAGATAGTGCCTTATCTTCTTCCACCATAAGACAAGTACTAGAATCCAAAAAACATGAGAGAGAGAGAGAGAGAGAGAGAGAGAGAGAGAGAGAGAGAGAGAGAGAGAGATGCAATTTTCCCAAGTAGGGTGAAAATTTCAGCCAAAGCAATGTGTAATTATCAAGTGAGTTATGTCTAAAATGAAAGTGACAATGCCTTTGTTCATACAAGACCTTGTAAAACAAATTTTTCCACATAATTAGGGTAAAACACAAATCAGGGAAGCCGACCTCCTCAATTTTCCCCTTTACAAATTATAATTTAAATTTACAAAAGAAGAAAGCCCTAAATGATGACATCATTCCCTTTAGGGGTGACGTTTTAACATAATGAGCAAGTCATTGAGGTTCTCGAGGGAGATGTTGGGAGTCCAAAGACCATATATTCATGTTCAAGGGTATTCCTTCATAAAAAATTTCCAATTCATCACCAACAGTCAAAGACCACCAAACCCTAGCTCTCCAAGTGTGACATCTTGCCCTAGGATATGACATTTTGAGCCTCCAAGGATAGACATTGGGAAAAAGGAGGGCTAGTATCCTTCTCCAAGGTGTCCTCTCATGCCTCCAAAGGAATTGATTATCATCCACATTTCCAAAGAGAAGGGGGTGCATCATCCATATTGTGGGCTTCATGCCCCAAATGAAGGTCCAAGTGACCTTGTTCCTTCACGATCAAGCTTTCACCTGCCAAGGACCTGCAAGTACAAACAAGTACGACCTCCAAGGGTCCACAATTCACAATATCATTCCAATTAAGACATATCTAATAAAAGAACCACCCAAAAATTCACATAAAATACCCCCTTTTCAAAATAAACAAATTCTCAAAGACCTTATACAACTTACCAAATTTAGATGTGGGAGGGGTGTCATATTGCCCTATTGGGTGAACCAATTCCTTAAGTAGGGGATGTTCTCAAAGGGAAACCTATCTAAGTCATGTAGTGAATGTGAGGTGGATGGGGTTAGACTTCTAGGTATGGGGTTTCATGACATACAAGGGCTTGTATTTTCTCATTTATGGGCGCCTTTGTTGAGGGCTAGCCACATCCTTTTTTTTTTTTTTTAGGGAATATTTTTTCCAAACCTTTTATTATCCATTTACTTTCCATGTGTCACCAAGTTGAATATAATAAGGGGAAATAAAAATTAAATTCATATCCCACATACAATCTACCTCGGTTCACACTCCTTTCCAAGTTTAAGACAATAAGGGGCACTAAAAAGGAAATGCATAGCCTACAAACACTCTACCTTGGAAAGTTTAAGTAATTGATTAATTATTTATTTTATGGGTCCCTTAATTTTATTTTTTGAGAAGCATTTAATTTCTCTTGGTATTCGAGGGTGAGCCTTTATTTTATGATGTTTTTTCTAGGGCACCTTCGAGCTTAATGTCCCCTTCTTCCCATGAAATGAGGTACATTCCCTTCTTGGCTCAATAAGCTTGACAACCTAAAATATGGGGAAATAGAGGGGAAGAAGTGATGGAAAGTGGAAAATATGAATGAGAATAGCATGATTACCCTTCAAGGAAACCCCCTAGTATAAACCTTTTCCACGAGGGTGGCCACTTACTAGGAAACCATGACACTCACCAAGGTGAAATAGGGAAAAACACATAATTTCCAAACAAATGTTTTCAAAATAAATAAAGGATCCTTTGCAACATGTTCAAATGCTTCAAATATTAAAATGACACTTACCACAATACCAAACTTGTTACCTAATGGAGCAAGACCTGTTTTCGTTTGTGGGCCAAGATGAGCGTGGTGGATGTTGTTGCCATCAATCAGATAGTGGTGTGTGGTATGATAGGGGCCCTTGCCTGCTCATATTCCTCTTGGTACTCCATGTCTACAAATTGTGGGCCTAGAGACATCATCTCCTTAGTCATCCCTATAAATGGGGGTTAACATGACCCACTTCACCTTTTTATAAAAGTATAATCTTTTATTTCCAAAATTTGAAGCTGACTGCCTGAAAAACATCGACTGTATTTTAATTTTATGAGCATGATAAGTGAATTCTCATCCATGGAAACCATTCAATAGATATTCTTTATTATTTTGGATTTCCAATGAGTCCTCTTAAGAAAAATTTGAAGGTCTGGATCTCAACTTATAGCCTCGATAAGTGAAGATTCCAAATAAATTTTCCATCTAGTCATGAAAATATAGTTGACTTTTCTTTTAATTTTTGGAAAGATCATGGCCAAATTCAGCCATTGAAACCTATCCTATTGTATTCCTTGTCAAATTATCTTTCCAATTAGGTATTGTTTGTCCAAAATGAACGCTTGGATCAGGAGCTCCAAAAGGTGGAGACTCAACAATCGTTGATCTGGTTTGTGCGTAAATCTTGTACCTTGATTGAATTTCTCCTTTCTTAATCCCACAAGCATTGTGGGGGGTGAAGAATTAATGTTTATAATGAATACGCCTCCCTTATCATTCCTTTGTGAATTAAAGGAGCTTATGGAAGCCTTAGCGTATCTCTTGTGCCTTAGAAAAAATCATTCCTTGGTAATATTTTGGTCACCTAGACACTTCCCAATCATCACCCAATCAACCTATGAATTCCCGACACATCACATCCAATCACCACCCACTCACTTGCCATGTCATTGTCTAGAAATTTTTGTCCTTCCATGTGTCACCCAGGGGTAGATCCACATCAATGCCACATGTCACCCAAGGATAGGTCCATGTCACTACCACATGTCACCCAAGGATAGGTTCACATAATTGCCACATGTACCAATATGGTAGGTCCACAAAAATGGGGAGGAAACTTAGGATAATAAATAATATTAAAGGAAATTAAATGAAGTGTTTGTGTTGTAACGGAAATGCAGAGGTAAAGGAAGTAGGTGAAGGGATAAAACTCAATAAAATGACTAAGTATGAGGTGCAAAAAGTTGAATGGAGAGTGCATTATAGTGAATGTGATATTACGGATGCGGGACACAAGACATGGGGACTTTGCGGGTCTGGAACATGTTGGACTCCCACAACATGAAAGAGGTAGGTGAGAAGATAAAAACTCTATAAAAAGACTAAGTATGAGGAAATGATGCAGATGCGAGACACAATACATGAGCACTTTTCGGGTCTGAAACATGTTGGAATCATGCAACATGACTCCCACAATGCATTCAAAAATCAAATAAGTATAGGACTTAGTAAAAATAGAGTGTAAAACCTAGTAAAATGACTAAGTCATGAAGAGTGCAATTTGGGTAACATAGAAGATAGGGGTGAAAATAGAGGGTCGTAAGACTGCGGGTGTGAGACACAAGACACGGGGAAAAAGGTAAATAAAGATGGAGGTTGTCCTGCATCCACAATAGAAGACTTAGTGTACAGAGGACTAAAAGGTGGAAATTAATGAAAAATGAGTAAGTGTTGGGGAGGTAAGTCATAGAGTTACGTGAAAATAAGAAAATGGAAAACGAAAAAAAGAAAAATGGAAAAAAGAAATAGGAAAAGTAAAATTGTAAATGGAAAATGGAAATTATTTATGAAAATAATAATGAAAATGAATAAGTGGTCATGAAAAATGAAATGAATTATGAAAATGAATGTGGAAATGAATTATGAAAAATGACTAAGTGTTGAGTATTATGAAAATGGAAATAGGATAGGTATGAAAATGGTATGGAAAAAGTGTGGAGGATTGGAAAAATGTCTAAGTATGGAGATTAGTGAGGAAAGAGAGTAGAGTGGAAAGAAGAATAAATAAATAAGTATAAAGTGTGGACAGTGGAGAATAAGGAAAATGGAAAAATGGCTAAGTATGGGGCAACAATATGTGGGAGAAAAAAGGCATATATTGGGCATATGAGCTCTGTTTTGGATTTCGTAAAGTGTTGAACATAGATGAGACATAGGGCTATTTAGTGAGAAAATAGACATACAATTTTTCCTTACCTTGATATATTTTGTTTTCTTTCTCTTTTGTTTCAAAGAGGAACCATCTATGTTAGCCTTTTATTATGAAGAGCTAGAGAATTGAAGTTGATTGGAAACTTGTTGGGTCTTCACGATCAATGGTTGAAGATTCTTTAAAAAATTTCAAGTTCGATTGAAATTATTTTTTGGTCTCTTTTTGAAAGAAAAATAGGTTCACATATTTACCCCAATCACTTAGTTGATGTTTCTCAGGAAAACACATCAAAATATAGCTCCAACTATGGGATAGAGACCCCCTATGGGTTGCTGAGAATCCAAAATCCTGGTCCATTGGGATATGGATTCATGTTGGCCCTCAACCAAGTTTTGAGAGAACCTTGGTCATGTTTGACCATTTTTTGGGACTTCGACAGGCTGGTCGAAGATGGAGCGCCCAGGCGAAGTGAAGATCGTGGGATCTCGCTCATTTTGTGGGATTTTTGGGTTTTAGGGTTTATGTAACGAGTATGATACGTCGGCCCATGGGTTTTACCTATGTTTTAGGCCCTTTTGTAATGTATAAATAAGTAAATAGGACTTAGAGAGAAGTCTGTCAAGGAAGGCTTCATGCAATAATATGTAAAGGTTGCTAAGTGCGAGAACAACTGTTGGTTTAGTGCATATTGTGTGTTGAGACTTGTAGGGCTAAGTGCAAGTGATTGTAAGAGGCTTTGTGCCTTGACCTGGTTTTGAGGAAGGTGGATCTAGTGCACTGTGTGCAGATCACCTGTTTAGTGCAAAGTTGCGCTCTGTGGCTTTGTGCATAGGAGATGAAGAATGTGGAAATATTGAAGATCAATAAAGAATAAGAAGAGTTGGTGGGTGTAGCCCCACACTGGGGTGAACCACGTATATCATGTGTCGATGTGCTTTATGCAATGTTGTCCATGTTATTTATGTATCTATTTTCTTAGTGCACTGTTCTTGATGTGTGATAGATAGATCCATTGATGCTTAGTGATTTATATATGAATGAATGCTAGATCTGCTATGATGCTATGTGCTAAATGGTTAGATGTGCTTAATCTTGATTACTACTACACTGATCTATAATAAGGGTTTAATCTGTGATGTGAATAAGGGTCAACGACTAATCAATGTTATTGGCTAAGTGCTCTGATAAGTGTTGTGATCATAGATCTGTGTCCCAACTAGGTTGTAGACACCTGAGTCCTGCAACCCCCACTGCCTCTACCTCGGGTGAGACTTCATCTTCTTTGCAAGTGTTGCCGAAAGGTTCGGTAGTTAGGGTTCTGTTGGTGCATTGAACCCTAGGTCTGCCCATGTGCCAACAATTCATCTTCAAACATTATCTCCATCTAGGAACTACTTTATTATAAAAAAAAATTACTGAAGAAACAAATTATGTACAAAAACAATCTACCTACCCTAACCTTCTTGGAGGTGTTACCCCCCATTCCTAGGCCTAACTAGAGGAGATCATGTATCAAGGCCCACAATGGAGAACACGATATACACCATGATGATGATGATCAACATATCCACAGATGGCATCCCAAAAAACCCCCCAATTTTCCTCCCAACACAGATCAACCAAGGCTCGTTACATTCAAGCAACATAGGGTATGTGGCATAGTAAGCCAATGTCACCATGAAGTATGTTTAGTCCTTTTTTCATGTGTTATCCCCAGTTCCTAGGGATAACTAAGGAGAAGATGTATCAAGGCCCTCAGGTTGTAGACATGGAGTACTGAGAGACAACTTGACCAACGATGCCAACTTGCATAGACAAATATCCACCTCGCCACCACAGTTCAAGGTTCATCATAACGGTATCCACCAGATCAGATTGCTTCTACTTATGGAAGATGTTGGGTCTGGCTCCATGAGGTAAAAGACAAGTATTATGGTGAGTGTCATTTCAATATTTGAGGCATTTGAGTTTGTTTCATTTTAAACTTCTTTTGATTAGGTAACGTTTGCTTGGAAATTATGCTCTTTTCATTGTTTCACCTTGGTGGATGACATTGCACCCTAGTAAGTGGGTCAAACTTAGGGATAGGTTTTCTACTAGGAGTGTTGTCACTGAAATGTTGTCCACAAATGGTTACAAGAATCCATCATTGTCAAATAGTTATGAGGTCACCCATGGACCAGAATTACCACAAAAGCATTTCCAAAAGGTACAAAACTATACAACCAGTGATAAAATTAAGGTGCACTATGACTACACAGGGTGCACACGCACATGCGCAATCCAGAAACACAGGAAAAGCACACATGTGCCCGATGCATGACTGTGGTCGCTAAAAGCCACGCACATATGAGAACGATGCATTTATGAGATTGGTCAGCTTCCCACCCACTTCTGGTTTAGCTTCCAAGTTGATTTGACACCCGAATCTCGACTGAATCCGACTGGGTGGTTGGTCAAAGACCTAAAAATGCCTAAATAGCCTCTTTTCACACTACAAGATGGTTGCACAATACCTCAAAGAGGTGTTATAAAACAAGGCCATGGGTGCACTTCATTTTGAAGGAATTCATTAACAAAGTTATGCTGCTGCTATTCTCTTGAGGAATCCTCTATTCTCATCAAGAGTATACTAGCACCATTACATTGGGAAATCCATCTCACCTCTTGAGTGGATTAGCTTGGGATTCTTTCACCATTTCATTCAAAGTTGTAAGAAGATATTATTTGTGGGGGTCCAAGAGCCCTCCCTTTGAGGAAGAAGGGACCCATAGTCCTCTTTCTTCTTGGTGTTTTCTTTCACTAATATAATCCTTGCCATTGGTGACATGAGTCTTATTGGTTTTTTTGTTCTTATGTCCTTATGCTCACTAGTTTATTTGTTCTTTTATTTCTTAGTTTAATTCTTAGTTGTTATTTTACCTTTCTTTCTCTAACCCTTTTCCTTTACAGCTGTCTTGCTTAGCTAACCCAACTAAGCTTGTAAGCACCTTTGTTTTGCTCATCTAGGTGGCAAAAGAGGCGCAACAGATTGGTGACTCCACTGGGGAAATGTATCAATTTCCAACCCCATTTCGGTTTTTATAGCTCTTCTTTTGGTTTATTTAACCTGCAGGTACCTTAACCGACCCAAGCTGACCTGCAAAACATTCAATTCAAGGTTGAATTGAGAGAATTCCATCTAGAATTTTCTTCACGGCTATGTGTCAGTTGTGCGCAGGTTTATTGGCCCATAGTCGCACATCGTGCGCACGTGCGCCAAAATTACAATGTTGTTCTGCGCACTTGCGCCCAAAATCCTGTTTCGGTCTACGCATAGGTGCTCAGTGCACCTCTATCTACACTGAGACCCATGCACATGTGCATAAAAATACACATTGTAAGGTTTTTTGTGATTTGGGGAAGGCCCCTAGCCTTCTTAAAAGTGATTTCATGCATATTGTAATTTGCACCACACTTAGTTCCCTCTTCATATAAAGGGATTAGTCAAAACACATAGGCACTTAGGGGGTTTAAAATCATTATTTCCTCTTTTGCTTTCAATTTTCCACATGGATGGCTTGCTTTGACTAAAAAGTATAAGTTGGAATCATTTTGTAATCACATAAAACTTGCATTGGGACTAGAAGTTGGATAACAATTGCTTAGTATGCTCTTCTTTCGCATGTCCAAGTGACCTTGAGAATCAGAAAAAGATTGTAGGACAATTTCGTCTCCCTTAAAAAGACTAAAACCTTTAGGAGAGGACAACAACCCCCCTCGGGACTCCTCTTAGTTTATTTTTCAAACACATCTTAAAATTGTAACAGGCCCATACATGCCCACAGGCTACAAAGATAGGATAGTGTTGAAATTTACTTTCTTAGATTAAATCACTAGGGAAGTTTAAAGGTTTTGTAACGGGCCCATACATGCCCACATGATCACTATCTAGGATATTTTCAAAGCTTTTCTTAGATTAAATCACATTAGGGAGTTAAATAAATAGTAAAGGACCCACATGTCCACATGCTAGCTTCCTAGGGACTTTTGAATTACATAAGGTTGTACCAAAGGCATTTAGTTAATTAGGTAATCAACACTTGTAAGGACCAAGTGAAGTCCACATGCAGCAAGGTGACACCTAATTCATTAAAACATTGGCACACTTTCACTCATTCACACACAAAAGTCATTTATCACTCACATAGTTTTCTTCTCAAAACCTAGAGGTCAAAGTAAGTTTCCTCCAAAGGGATTCTGAAACACCCCACCCTTTTCTTGATGAAACTATCCACTCCCATTTAATTTCAACGAGGTTGGTTCACACCCCCAATCTTTCAAACAACCACATCTAATTTTTTTCTAAAAAATCACTAAGTTTTCCTCGATAGGAGGTGCCAAAAGAAATTTTTTAGTCTAGGTAGGATTTTGGGGATAGGCATCCAAATAACTCCCCGTTATTTGGTTCTCACATTATCAAAACAATAGAAGTTGTCAAATAGGGAACTGAAAATCCTCCAAGTCAAGTGTTCCTAACACCATAAGGCAGGGAGATACCCATGAAGGGTTGAAGGCTGAGGTCCGGTTGTTCTGTGCATCCCCCCTTGAGGCACCCACCTCTTGGATGGGATCCATCCCGTGACCCATTTCTTAGGCCGAAAATCTAAATGCCGCACTTTGACCGAGGTACCTAGTGACCAAATTTTAGGACATCTACCTAGGTGGAAATTGTGGGCTGCAATTGCACCTTGATCAAATTTTGTGTGGCTATTAGGAAATATCACCAGCTCTTTCAAGATATTCCCCCTTTACCCCTCATTATAACTTATTATTTCATCCTTCACTAGTTTCTCTTCTGGTGACTTCAAACCCCACTGTTGAGTACTATTGGAAGGTCCAGTGCTATTTGAGAGGAAGGGTGTTATGTCTTTTAGGACACGAGCATTTGTTTTCTTTGATTCCCCATGCGGACAAAACCACCTTATCCACATATATGCTTCTTTTCAATTTTTTTTATGTATGATGCACTTCTGATTACATTTTGATTTATATATATATCGTGTTAAGTTCAAAAATTACAACAAAAGGCTCGTGTTTATTTATTACTCTCACCACAATTTGCACACATCCATTCAACTAGTCGAACATCATAGGGGACCCACAGAACCCCCATCATTCCAGATGCTTGCTAAACCTCCCTCCTAATCTAGGGGGACTTCCTAGTCTTTCCAACTCATCGACACCACCTTCACACACTCCAGTGAGTGCCACTGTCTTAGGATCAACTTTTCTTGGTTCCACATTACTTGGGTCCACTTCCCAAGTCCCTCCATCCACTCGCTCTCCTGTACACGGAAGCAAGGGGCCAACTTCCTCTCAAGGGGGAAGTACCAACCCACCTAGCCCCCCTCAAGGGTCAGGTTCACATAACACTCACACCATGGCTGGAACTAATCCTCCACCCCCATTACAGATGCCATATTTGGCTTCTCTTAACATACCATATCTAAGAAAACTCACAAATGATCCTATATTACATGACCCCACATGGCCTGCAATGCCTACCAAACTACCTTCAGACATTCCCAAGATTGAAGGAAAGGCAGGGGATGACCATGCTAACCATGTCATGACCTTCCACTTATGGTTCTCTTCCAACAACATTATGGATGATTCCATCCGACTACGATTATTTCAACACACACTCACTGGCCCATCATCCAAATGGTATGTAGACGAAAAGTCGGGGTCCCATGCGACTTTCGAGTCCTTGGCCAAAGCATTTTTGACCTTCTTCCAATTACCAATCCACCATGACAATCGTCTTGAACTACTCTCTAATTTCAAACAAACCTCAACCACACATATCGCAGATCACATTCACGAGTGGTGTAGATGACGTAGTTTATGCAAAGCTGAAACCGCCAAACAACAGTGTCTTGACTAGTTTCTCAGATCACTTGTGTCTCTCATCAATAAAGATGTAGCTTCCACCTTCCCTCAATCAGAAGAAGAAGCCATCCGTAAGGCTCAACAATACGACCTCATCTATTCACAATCAGGGTACTTATACATAGTACTTCCTGATCTCCCAAAACCCATGCCATTTGGTCAAGACAAACCCGAGATGTCTCACTCAGCAGACGGATTGATTGGAAATACCACGCACCACAGTCCACAACCCCAAAAACCACCAATGTATGGCACACCTCAATATTCATCAGCATATGGGGGAACCTCTTATTACCTCCCACCCCCTTATCAACAACCATACCCTGTTGCTATTCCTCCACCGATCAGTGGGCCACCGCCGGCACCCCCAATACACCCACCTATCCAAACAAGTTCTGGTACCCCCTCTACCTCAGCTTATACTCTAAGTACTAGAGAAAGCGCCATGCCTTCCTATGTACCTTACAGAACACAACTCCCACAGAATCCGTACTTTCCATTCCCTGGTCCTCCACAGCCCATGGCCCCCCACACCCTCACGCTGGGGTGAATTTTGTTCAACCCTCTCCCCTTCAACAATATCAAAATTTCAAACAGCCTAATACGGCAAATCCGACCCATCAGTTGAATAATGCCAAAAAGAAAGGAAAAAAAAGGAACAATAACAACCTAGTTCAAGGAGAGAATCACCCCCAACAAAACCAACCCACTGGGGGCAACCAGAATCAAGGGAATCAGAACCCCCAGGGGGGCAATAACAACAGGCGTCAAGGGAGAAATAAAAATACTATTAGAACCACCTTCCCTTGCGCCCTTTGTGGTGAGTTCGGTCATTATACTCATCATTGTCCCCAAATCGCTGATTTTAAATGGATGAAAGACTTAGGAAGTGTACCACACTCTCCAACACCACCTGCCCCTCAGCAGGCCCCACAACAATACATGCAACAACCACCCCCAGCCATGCTGCAGAATCCCATTCCACACCAGGGTGTGATGAACACCCAACATGACACGCAACCTACCCCACCACAGTTGGGACAATACTTCAATCCAAATAATCCCACCGATCATACTATCCTTCTCACCAGTGAGGAAGAAATCCTTCTGCAAATATGTAGTTGTCAATACCATGCACCCACTGAGTCTCCTCCCATTCCCCCAGAAACAGTCCCAGCACCAACGAGACCCCCGTTGGTGATTCCTCGCCCTAACGACAAAACACCTCTTCGCATCCCTCGCATCGCATTACGCAGGAATGTCCACAACCCCCAGGCTAGGGAAGCTCATAATTATAGTTTGGTCGATGACTTAGCACAATCCCCAGCTGCCATGTCAGTCTTATAAGTCCTTCAAACTTGTCCCACTCAGCGGAAATCATTACTTTTCGCCTTAGGGGCAGTCAACCCCACAGATACTCAACTAATCACATTTGATCTCGACAACGGAGAACCTTGCCTTCCTGCTCTAATCGCTTTTCAAATCCCAGTAAAAGTTCGGAACATTACAGTTCATCAGTGCATCATCGATAAGGTACATCCACATGCATTATGTCCAAGTCTGTATGGCAGAAACTTGGTTCCCCTGAACTCATACCATCTGCCATTACCTTAAGAGCTTATGACAGATGACCATCTTCTCTCGAAGGGCTCTTCCAGAATGTCCTCGTAGAACTTGGGGGTAAGACCATTCTCATCGACATTGAAGTTATCGATGCCCCACTCGATTATAATATCTTGTTTGGTCGTAGCTACATGTATGCTATGAAGGCAGTTGCCTCTTCCGTATTTCGAACAATGATGTTCTCCCATAACGGGAAGATCATTACCATTGAACAAGTTTCACATTACGAGCCTAACCCTTCTTCCAACATCGATAACATTCTCCCTCTCATCCACACAAGTCATGATGCATACCCACTCATCGAAATGGGTCCCGGAATTTTCAAAGACCCATCATTTTTAGGAACTTACCATGGTGCACCACTGCTCCTTCATCCTTCCAATCAAGTATGAGTCGTATCGTCCAACGCATGGATGATTTTAGGGGCTAAATTTTGCTCATGGACTAATTTTCCATGGTTTTTCCAAAAACGAGATTCGCTATTTTAAAAATGATTCGCCCAAATTCTATAGGATAAAATTATTTTACCTTAAAAATCGCCAAATTTTTATAAAAACTATATAAAATCCTTAGAAATTTAAATATTTTTACAAAAATATCGCCAAACATTTATAGTTGGCATATGAAGGATTAGTAAGATTCGCCAAGGTTTCTACATTTTAAAATAAATTTCCATCCTTAAAATCACCCCTGGTCCAACGGAACTGAAATAGAGGATACCCTTCCTCCTTGGGAGGCTTCTATCATATCTGACGTCCCACTAGTTGCAGAGATTGCCCCTCATGAGCCTCCTGTGAACTCATCAACTCCACCAGTTCACGATTTCACCTCTCCCCAAGGCCATATCCCAGTTTGGTAGACAGTTCCCCAAGCCATTACTCAAATCCCTTTCCATGGATGATTTTAGGGGCTAAATTTCGCTTATGGGCTAATTTTCCATGGTTTTTCCAAAAACAAGATTCGCTATTTTAAAAATGATTCGCCCAAATTCTATAGGATAAAATTATTTTCCCTTAAAAATCGTCAACATTTTATAAAAACTATATAAAATACTTAGAAATTTGAATATTTTTACGAAAATATCGCCAAACATTTATAGTTGGAATATGAAGGATTAGTAAGATTCGCCAAGGTATCTAAATTTTAAAATAAATTTCCATCCTTAAAATCATCCCTATCCCTTTCTTCTACCCTCCACCTGGCATACAAGATTTCCAAGTAGCCGCAATTCTTACCCACCCTAATATGGTGTTAGCAATTCCAGTTTGGTATTTACATCCACCAGAGATGGTCCCTCAACCATCCCTCCCCCCCCAAATGGAAGGAATCCCAATGACGATTCCTATACTCACTCCCACCATACCGTCTACACCCCCACTCACTAACCTCCTTGCCATAGTTGGGGGTAGGCAAAAGAAGAAGGAGCCCACAACTCCACTTCCCCCATGCATCCAACCTCCTTGTGTGCTATGTGAGAAAGATGGACACCCAACCAACAAATGCCCATCTCTACCCAAGTTACGTAACCTAATTCCACTCAATCAAACACCATCACCACCTGCCACTGCAACAAGTACTGTCGCTGCCTCCCATAACTCAAGTAGAAAAGGGCTTCAAACCAAATTCGCTTGTGCTATATGTTCAGAATATGGCCATTATACACACCATTGCCCAGCACTACCTTACTTCTGGAAGACATTAGTCGTAGTACACCAAATCTTCTAGAACGAACCCAACTAAGCTTGTAAGCAGCTCTGTTTTACACCCGTGCATGCATATTTCCAGATCGCCCGCGCACTGGGGGGCGCACACCCATAAAAACCCCTGTACGACCCTCCGTACAGGCCCTGCCCACAAATTGAAAACCTACTTCTATGCAGGACGATAAGACTACTAACCTGAAGCTCGCTGGTCCTGAATTGGCTGCCTCATCCTCCCTGAATCTCCAAATCTCCTCTTAATACCTCTTGTCCAATCACTCTGGCAACACGTACAAATGAGGTGGCAATGTGGGCCCTACAACTATATATAGGCCTTTCCTCCAAACTTCCAAACACCATTCTGGGAGCTTCGGGTGTCCGTTTTTCGATCCGTCTTCAGCCATAGGATTAGCATCCCGTCATCTACATCCAGACAGTCCTCGAGGGCCAGTTTTTATCCTTATCCCCCGAGGCACCATTTTTTTTTCATTCTCCATCCAGGTACGCATGCTCAGGTTCAAAAATATCAAATAAATGCTTGTATGTTTGATTCTCTTCAGATATTGTTCACGTCAGGTATTTGGTTTTCATGTGTGCAGGTACTTGGTCATCATACATCAACGCAACCCCTTCAGGTATATAATCAACACTGGCATGTAATCATTCCCTTTGAATCTCAATTGCATCTCCAGTCACACCCTCTGACATTTGCCTCTAGGATCCCCATCTCCAGCTCTGCAGTACCGACACCTCTATTGCATCTTAGGTACTGTCACTCGGTAGCACTCTCCCCCACATGAGTTGTCCCATTCACATCACCCTTTGGCACTTTAACACTCATGCTGTTTTTTTAACGCTTTAGGGATGGGAGTCTCGATAGTCTTACATCCTGTCGTGAATCAGCCACATACTCCTTCTCCTCATTTTGCTAGATTTCCCAATGGACTCCCAGATTATCTCTTCAAGGTTCTATTTTGACTGCACCTTCGCAGTATCATGAACCCTCCATTTCATCCACAATCAGTTTGCCCATCCACAAATTTCCCTCCATTTCATCTACCTCATATAGAAACCCACCCATGGGGCCCCGACCCTCCACCAATTCTCCAAGCAAATTGCACCCTAACCGGCCCAACCATATTGCATTGGGGCACCCGTTTCTGTATTTGCACACTCATCCCAAATCATTCTTTATTTGTTTGGTAAATTGTAAAAAGCCTTTGTTTCTAGCATTTACATATCTTTTTATCGTCACCTTTGGTGACCTTCTTCCCTTTTTAGCAAATGCAACCCATGTCACCCTTGTTTGGGGCACTCCTTATCATCTACCCCTATTGACATCGTCCATATACTCCAAGTATCCCACAGGCCACTTACCTCTGCCCTCTGAGTTTGTTCACTTTGTCCTACCTCTGGCACAACTTATCCCACGTCTTGTTGTCCCCCTGACACTCGACCTAGTTGAACGGTTGCAGCCACTTATACTTCTCATATACCCCCAACCAAGGGAAGTCTTGAGTCTTCATACATCTTGACTTCGTCCATGCACCTCCTCCATTTCCTAACCTCACCTAGTAGATTTCATGAAGCCCTTTGATTCTTGGACTCACGTCCCCCTTTTGTCAACATCAACACAGTTTCTATAAGGGCGACAATATATTGACTCTCATTACCTTTCCAATGAGAGGTCTCAGACAACACAGGGAGAACCACAATTGCTCCTTGCTGTCATTGACCCCCATAACATTCGACTTCAACACTTTCTCATGTTACGATGGGTCTTACTTTATGACTATTGCAGTTGTTTCTTATATTTTCCAAAGACCTCTGAACTTGGTTGGGCTATCAATGCCCACAACATCCATGATAATTCTTACAGGTATCCTTGCCTACTGTTCAGAGTATGTTCCTCATCAGATTTGTCCTCTGCCTTTATCAAAACCTCCCCTCAGGGCGCTGCAGTGATCTACATCAACACATAGTTTCAGTTATTGTACAAAACCATTCTTTTTGAGTTACATGACACGAGCATGGGGCATGCTCGCCTCGTTTGTACACAATTTATTTTTACACACCTTATGGAAGGTTGAGTTCTACAGGTTCCCTTCTCCCTCCAACAGGTCACTCTTGATACTCTCACTATCGCTCTCTCTTACAATGACACTCTCAGTAGAAGAAACATTGATGAATTTTGACTATACGTATGCTCCTAACCTCATCCATCAGGGGGCATCTGTTATCACTGAAATTCCGTCCACAAATGGTTACAAGAATCCAACATAGTCAAACAGTTATGAGGTCACCCATGGACCACAATTACCACAAAATCATTTCCAAAAGGTCCAAAACTATACAAGCAGTGATAAAATTAAGGTGCGCTTTGACTACACAGGGCTCGCGCGCACATGCACAATCCAAAAATGCAGGAAAAGATCACATGCACCCGATGCGTGAATGTGGTCGCTAAAAGCCACGAACATCTGAGAATGACACATTTATGAGATTGTTAGACCTCCCACCCACTTCTGATTCAACTTCCAAGTTGATTTGACACCCAAATATTTACTGAATCCGACTGGGTGGCTGGTCAAAGACCTAAAAATGCCCTAAATAGCCTCTTTTCACACTACAAGATGGTTGCACAATACCTCAAAGAGGTGCTATAAAACAAGGCCATGGGTGCACTTCATTTTGAAGGAATTCATTAGCAAAGTTATGTTGTTGCTATTCTTTTGAGGAATCCTCTATTCTCATCAAGAGTATACTAGCACCATTACATTAGGCAATCCATCTCACCTCTTGAGTGGATTAGCTTGGGATTCTTTCACCATTTCATTCAAAGTTGTAAGAAGAGCTTATTTCTGGGGGTCCAAGAGCCCTCCCTTGGAGGAAGAAGGGACCCATAGTCCTCTTTATTCTTGGTGGTTTCTTTCACTAATATAATCCTTGTCATTGGTGACATGAATCTTATTGTTTTTTTTGTTCTTATGTCCTTATGCTCACTAGTTTAGTTGTTCTTTTATTTCTTAGTTTAATTCTTAGTTGTTCTTTTACCTTTCTTTCTCTAACCCTTTTCCTTTACAGTTGTCTTGCTTAGATAACCCAACTAAGCTTGTAAGCACCTCTGTTTTGCTTATCTAGGTGGCAAAAGAGGCACAACAAGGAGGTCCTCTTGAAAATTCATCGTTCCATTCATGAACATACTTTTCACTTTACACACTTCATCCCCTCAGCTCCTTACCTTTTTGTATTTTTGGGTGTACTAACCCAAGAAGGGATTGTCCCTCATTTCATGGGAAGAAGGGAATGAAGGCCCAGAGGCTTGTAGCTAGTGAAAGATAAAATATGATAATGAACCTTCTATATCCTCTCCCATGGATCCCGCGGACAATGGTATGTCTCTCATAAGAAACTCACGGGACACATGAAAAACAACTAATACAAAATGCCAACCAAAGTGGAGGATGTGTGAGCAATATTTTTCATGCTTAGGTAGAATCCCCACACATTGTCTTCAACTTGGGAAAGCATGATGTGACCAGGGTAGAGTCAATATGGGAATTGTTTTTCATGCTTAGGTAGAATCCCCAACCTGGATTTAACTTGGAAACATCTTAAAAGAAGAAAAGGAAATAAATGGGTTTGGAAAAAGGATGCATTGAAAATGAAGGTGCAACACACCCTCTACATAGGCACCCATAAATGAGATACTACGATCCATTGTATGTCATAGACACCATGCCCAAGAGTCTTGCCTCCATCTACGTCACTTTTTCCACATGAATTAGAGAGGGGCCCACTTAGGAAAAACTCCTAAACTTGAAGTACGATTCACCCAATAAGTCTCTTTGTCAACCCTCCCATACACAAACTTGGAAAATTTCATAGGGTCTTTGAGCACTTGTTTATTTTGATGAGGTGGTTTTTTATGTACATTCTTAGATGGATATTTTATTAACTTGATTTACTTATCCTAATGCATTTGAATTGAGATCCTTGGAGGTCATATTCATTGTCTTTGTAGGACCTAGTTGGTGGAAAGATTTGAAAGAACAAGCCTAGCTTAGGCTTCCTTGGGGCTTGAATCCCACAGGTTGGATACCATGGTCCACACACCCACTAGTACATTTGGGTCAAATTCCGACGGTGCGTTCGACACAATTGCCACTTTATATTCTTGGGAGAACGATAAACAACAGACCCCCTCAAACATCGATTTTTCGACGCCATATATATCATCTCTATTGCAAAGTTTCATGCGGATACGTGTCATATCGGATTTGACTGTCAAAACCCCACATATCCATCACTACAACGACATCAGAGACATCGAAATTCCATCATCCCATTTCGTCAGTCTCCACTACGTGGATGTTGTTGGATTACTGAGAGCAATTTAATCCTTTTTAACCATATAATCCAAGTGTTATATCAATGAAGCATTATCATCCAATAAATGCAGAGTCAATAAGCAATGAACAAATGAACAATCATACACATACACAGTACACCAATGTTTTACGTGGAAACCCAAATCGGGAGTAAACCACATAATTCTTTTTCTTATATGTCTTGAAGAATTACATTCATTGGAAGCACCAACTTCCTTTGTTTTCCAGCTGCAAATTCATTGGAAGCACCAATCTCCTTTGTTTTCCAACAAGAACCGAAGGAGGCTTCAACCTCTAGTTTCTCAGCTACAACCTGAAGGAAGCTCAACTCCCCACCGGGTTACAACCAAAAGGGTGGTTACAACCATTTAACCTGCCCCATCCAACAACCCCGGCGAAGTAGAATGATGGAACCATCACACACTATCACTATGAGATATACTCACCACCAGAACATAATAAATCTGAACCATGCATCAACTTGTACTTCAACTCAGAATCAACTCAGATTATAAACAAGTGCATCAACCATGCACCAATCTGTACCAAAACAACCTATAATCAACTCCGGTACTCATAAACAAGTGTATCCAACCATGTACCAAGTATGTACTAATCATGTGCCAACTACTCATCAACTATGATCACATGTACCAACATCATCAACTATACATCTCATGTATGTTAACTCATCAACTACTTGTCTCAACCATGTACTCAACATACCAACCAAAAGACTTACATCAATTCTTTATCATCCAAATATGATTTGTATCTCTTTAATAGACCAAAGGATATGATCAAGTTCCGGCAAACCTTCCTTAACTTTAACAACAAGAGACTAGCATTTTCATCAAACTTTTCTTTAGTCTCACATGCCTAGTTTTGGATTAGTCAACAACCCTAACTTGAAGTAATCATAACTTTGTACCTATAAGGTATAAAGATCTAAAACTGATACACAATGTTATTCAGTTTGTTTTATGCAATTAATCCAAGTGTCACTACTTGGAACCTCTCAGAAAAGGATTTATAGAACAAACGGCATACCTTGCTGAATTCTGGCTTATTCTAGAGAGCGACCTTATAGAGCGTGCCCCACACGAAATATTTGTTGAAATGATCTGAAACTATTAAAAAACATACTACAGACTGTACCCTAAGCAACATATTTGGTCTCACTAAATTTGGAACTGTTATGAAGAAGTTATGACGTTTGTACCCGAAACACTTGTTTTTGACTAGTTTCAGGACTAGCCACAAACCCTATTTTCCATGGAGTTTAACTACAAAAATACAATGAACCACAAGATGAATTGTTTACCACAGATACTTGTATATGTTTTCTCAATGGAATAGAAATTTCACGATCTGAATTATTATAGAAATTTTTTTATAGCAAACATGGTGAGATGACCTGTAAATAACATACCTTAGAAAGCACCATCAAAAGAATTTATCCTTCCTTTCATTTCGACCTTCTTTTCTTCACTTTCCTATGCATTTCAGCTTATATATCCTTTGGTTACCTTAGACACCCATAGTTATTCAATATTCTCAAGTGTTTATTAAATGAAAGAGACTTGCCCCTTATTTATACTCTCCAAGTAGCTTGCTTAAAAACATTTTCTAGGTCACTTTTACCCACTTTCCTTATTTTAGGGTTAATCCACTTCTAGTTTCTCCATTAAATTTATTATTTAAATAATTTATTTTGTATTCACTTATAATTATAGTACACTCATCACTTCACTTTATTATTTACCTTCTAAAATCTCTTAAACCACTTTGACTACTTTGACCTTTTGGGCCTTCTAGATGACATATGAGGGTCCTCCAACTTCATAAGCCCATAACTCTCAAACCGTGAGGATTTATGTGACGTTCCACATACCACCAAAAATGGAATGACATGTAATATCCATATAGAGTAGTATTACCTTCAAATACATAAAAAATCATGCCATTATCCATCAAACAAACTTGGGTCCATTACCCAAACCTGGGTTCTCCAACTTCACATGTTCATAACTCTCTAACCATGAGGAGTAATGTGACGTTCTACATACCACCGAAATGGCATGACAAGAACTATCAATCTAGGATAGTTTCCCTGACAAATTCATTGTCCTTCATCTCATTATTCCACAATTAAGCATGGGTTCTCTTACTCCGCAAAGCATCTTCCCGTGAGGGCTTTCACCATAAGGGAACCACTTTGGAGTTCATCCATATTTAATTCAACCATGACAAAACAATAATGAGTCATATTTCACTACTACACTGGGTGCAAATTACAACGAAATATTACGACGGTTTAAAATTTCGTCGTATTTTTTTTGCTTTTTTTGGACTAAATATACTTTTTTTTCGGGGTCCAAAAGTTGGTCGCTCTAGTGACCAACCTTCCAAGTTTGTCGTTTTAATGACGAAAGTTGGTCGGTAGAGCGACCAACCCCCAGTTAGTCGCTATAGCGACCAACAATGGAACGTGTGAGAATCAACGATCATTTACAACAAATCAATCATATATATATATCTCAGTTACGACAAATTTTCTATAGTTGCGACAATCATTTTCTACAGTTGTGAAATTCATTCGGGTGTTCTGATGCAATGGTGTTCTGGTTTTTTATGAAATCTTGATTTCAATTCTCTTTCAAGAAGAGAAACATTGAATTGATCATACTCTACATAGCTGATATTTTGAAGGTTAGTACTTAAAAATTTTCTGTGTGATTTAGTAATTTGGTGCTATTGAACTATTTTATGGTTTATTTGCACTCCTTAAATCAAATTTTATGGTTTATTTTAACTCCTTAGAAAGATTTTATGGTTTATCCACTTTTGATAGAGTAAAAAGATTACTGATTCAGCTACAATCACTCTAATTAGATTCAATCACTATAATTTTGTTCTTATTTTTCATGGAACTTCTTGAATATCTAAGTATCCTTGCCTTAGTAAATTTACATTTAGGGTTTCCTCCTTGAGTTGGAAAAGAACCAACTAGAAGTGAAGAGAAGTGGCTTTTTTGTTGATATTGGGCATCAGTACTCTTGTGTA
>SNQJ01S0057701.1:11565-21847 GCA_010110895.2 Picea sitchensis
AACAGGAGAAGTTGAATCAAAGACATGTTAAATGGGTTGAATACATGTAGAACTTTACTTTTGTAATGAAGCATATTTCTGGAACTGCTAACAAGGTTGTTGATGCTTTGAGCAGGAAATGTTTGATGTTGTAGGAGTTCAGAGTTAAAACACTGGGTTTTGATGATCTCAGGGACATGTACATAGATGATCCAGATTTTAAAGAGGCATATGAAGTAGCGGAGAATCCAATTCTCAGGGACAAAAGTCAATGGACATAATGCATGATCCAAGAAGGATTACTTTTTAAGAGTAATCAACTTTGTATTCCAAAATGCTCCATGAGGGAGAATTTGTTGAAGGATAAACACAGTGGAGGATTGGCCAGACATTTCGGTCATGACAAGACGTTCGCAAAGTTGAATGAGTCATATTTTTGGCCAGGAATGCGATCAGACGTCAAAATATTCGTGGAAAGATGTAGAATTTGTCAACATTCAAAAGGGAAGATACAAAATGCAGGTTTTTATCAACCATTACCCATACCTGACATGCCATGGGATGCAGTCAGCATGGACTTCATATTGGGGCTGTCGAGAACACAAAGAGGGTTTGACTCGATCTTTGTAGTGGTAGACAGATTTTCTAAGATGGCACACTTCATACCATGTCAGAAAACTAGTGACACAACTCACATTGCGAATCCGTTTTTCAAAGAAGTCATTCAACTTCACGGCTTACCAAGGAGCATAGTTTCGGATCAAGACACCAAGTTCGTGGGACACTTATGGAGAACCTTATGGAAAAATTTGGGAACAAATTTATCGTTCAGTTCAGCTTATCATCCTCAGATGGATGAATAGATAGAAGTTGTGAATAAGACCTTGGGAAACTTGTTGAGGAGCTTGGTGACAGAACACCACAGCCAATGGGACAATATTCTGCCACAGGCGGAATTTTCTTATAATGATTCAATCAACAAAAGCACATGGCAGAGTCCATTTCATATTGTTTATGGGATGCAACCAAGAGGAGTTTTGGAATTGAGAGATTAAGAACAGAATGGAACTAGAAGTGCTAGTGCAGAGGATTTCGCAGAAGCGACGAAGGAACTTCACAGCCAGATGAAGGAGCGTTTACAGAACTCGAGCCAAGAGTATAAGCACATAGCATATCAACACAGGAGACAAATTCAATTTGAGGTTGGTGATTTGATTCTGGAACATATGAGAAAGGAAAGGTTCCCAAAGTGGACATATAACAAACTGAAGATGAAGAAGATCGGACCATGTAAGGTCTTGAAGAAATTTGGGGAAAATGCTTATGAGATTGAATTACCCGATGGGATCAGAATTTCTCTGATATTCAATGTCTCATATTTGTACCCATACAAAGATGAGGAAGAAGGAACAAGTGATGAAAAACCAGAGGTCTAGTGGACAAAACAAATGCCTGTTGTAGAGAAACCACAAATGGAAAGCATACTAGACAAAAGAGTTAGCAAAAAGACCAGGAGAAAGGAATACTTAGAATACTTGGTCAAGTGGAAGGGACATTCAGTTGAAGATGCCAGCTGGGAGAATGAAGCAGTGATTCAGAAGCATGGACAGACCGTGTGAGAGCTCATGGATAGGAGCCCATGAAAATTTTCAAGCGAGGGAGTATGATGCAGGAGCATCACCAACGTCAAGTGACCGTGGGGCAAGCGCCAATGCATTTTGGGCACATGATGAATTGTTTAAAAACTTTTGAAGATGGATGTGCCAAATGTAAATGTAATAGTTAAGGAGAGGTGTACTTATAGATTGTAATCAGACCTTGAGTGACCCGCTCTCGTCTGAAGGACTAAGAAGGCATTTATGTTAGTTAATGTTAGTAGGTAGCTTTGAATTCTCAGATTAGACAGTTTTAGGAACATAGGGAAAATGGATATAGACACCCTCATTTGTATCATTGTAATATTAGAAAGAGTAGCATAATCAATTAGGAGAGCAGAGAGTTGTAGTTGAAACTACCGATGTACAACGATTTGAATTAACAGAAAGAGCTTTGATTCAAATTCATGGTGTCGTATTTGTTCTCTGTGTATGCATTATGAATGTTATGTTCATGATGTTTATTCCCTATTATAAATTTTCTTTGATGTGTGAATGTATGATTTCATGTTAATGTTTGAAATCTGAAGAGAGGGAGAATAGAGAATGAGTTTCAATTGTTTCTCTACCTGAGCAAGAGTTTTCTTGCAAGGAGTGCAGTGAAGTCGTCTGCAAGGTGTGCATTGACGGAGGACAGAGTTTGTCTTTGCAAGCTCAGGAGAGATAACATGGTTCTCATTCTTGCAGAAGTGTAAGTTAAGTACATGAGCCGTGTAAGGAGTGTGCAAGCCAAGTGAAGCCTCAGTGTTTACAAACTGAGCAAAGTGGTGGAAAGATTGTTGTTGCAGAGAGTGCACAGAGTTAGAGAATTCAATACCTGGAAGTATTCAAGAATTTCTGCAAGGAGTGCATGCAGGAGTCTTCATGAAGATTCGAGTCATGGAGAAAGCTCAGGAGGTTCAGTACCTTGAAGCACACAAGAAAAGGAGATCATGAACTATCGGACCTCACTTAGATACCCGTCAGTCATGGGATCTGACAGGAGGTGCATGGGGGTTAAACCCTCGCAAGCAGAGTGAAAGTCTCGGAAGGCGTCGGGATATCGGGACTTCGAATTTCAGGATATCGGAAGTCTCGAGGACAGGAGATCGGGTCACTTCATAGTGAAAACCCCAAATTTGATCTGAGCCATCCATTCATTAGGACATGTGGAGGAGATCAAGAACCCTTCGGTATTTCGGCTACGGGGGTTTCGAGTTGACAGAGAAATTGTGACATCGGGGAATCACAAGTCGTGAAATCCTGAACTGAATCAGGACCGTCCGTCTATTGAGACATGTGGCAGTGATCAAGAGTCCATCGACATTTCACATGTCAGGAATTCAGGGATCAAGAGGACAGGATGCGGAGCATTTTGGCATTTGATTTCGTGAAATTGTGAAATGATTGAGGACCATCCATCATAGGAGGACGCGTGGTGGAAATATAAGAGTTTGGGGAAAATCCCGATAAGAAAGTCCATCGACATATCGGGGTTCGACATTTCGCGAATCCTGAAGATAGGAGACCTGCGCATTTCGGGAATGGAAGTTCCGAAATCGAAAAAAGGTGGAAAGCCAAAAAGCCGAAATTGATATCAGGATTCGAGAATTTGGAGTTTGTGTTGACATGAGATTTTGGCATCGAGAATCTCAAACTCTCGATATGTGAAAACTGCGCTGATCATTGGATCGAGTGGGGAATCACAGCCATCGATTTCTTTTGGTGACTGAAAATCGGAGTTTCGGTAATGTGGGAATCAGGATTTTGGAGGTCGAGGGCATGAGTTGCATGACATTGTGACTCCCAAAATTGTGATAAGGAGAAAGGTGAAATAGAGAGAGAGGAAAGGCCAAGTGTCATAATCTCAGGTTTCGGGGGTCTGAGAGACAAGACACTCGGCCACAGGACTCACGAAATTGTGAAGTCCAATTTTCTGAAGTATAAGGGGGGAATTTCTCAAGGTCGTTTGTGGGTGAAGATTTCCTGAAAGGGAAATAGAAGGGCCAGTTGAGCACTTTGGGCCAGAAGAGAGGAAAAGATCCTGTGCGGATTCTGATCTGCGGATCTAGGAGAAGGGGGTCTGCATCACATTGTCATCATCATCATCGTCGTCTTATATGGGTCAAGTTATATAGGGATTACAAGATAGGGGTTATGTCAATAAAGGGAGTCATAAATCTATGGTAAAGTCATTTTATAACATATGGTAAAATCTAATGGTAAAAGGGAATAATTTTCATTTTATAAAATTCCAATAAATTTAATTCAACAATAAAATTAATTTAATTCAATTAATAAATTTAATTTAACAATATATATATTATATTATTATATAATATATAATAATAAATAAGAAATAACAAAAAAAATAAAAAAAATAACAACATATAACAAGAAATAACAAAAACAAAATGTAACAAAACCTAAATAGAGAGACAAAAACTTTGTTTGAAGATATTCGCGCTCATTCACTATTTTTGAATATATTCGCATGCTCTCACTCGAGACTGCAACAAGGAGACAAGCGCCCAACATCGAGGAGGCCCTATCCAGCCATAGCACGAGCGTTTATTACAACAAGGAGACATGATCACCATCGTTCCCACACGAGCCCACCATCGTGGAGGCCCTATCCGGTCATAGTGCGAGCGATTACTGCAACAAGGAGACAAGCCACCCACCATCATTCCGAAACGAGCCCACCATCAAGGAGGCCCTATCCAACCATAGCACAAGCGATTACTGGTGAGAACATCTACAAGAACATGAGCCCACCAACAATGCTACCAAACTCGGTGAGAACCTCTGCATTTTAATTTTTCTAGGGTAATTTTATATGTCAAAATGGTTTGTTTATGCATGAACAATTCTTTGGACACAATTTTGGGGTTCTATTATAGGATGGGGATTCTGATTTAGGGCCCATGGAAATTTCAACTACAAGGGCAGTCATATCTCCTCCTTCATCCATGTCATCTTTCCTATATAAATGAGGCACGCTTTCTTGCAAAACAATTGGAGGAACTATGTCCAGAAGCTTGAGACTCTAAAAAACAAAAGTCCTATCGAGAACTTCATTTTTCCATTGTTGACATTGTCTTCAATTCTGTTACTAGTTTACCAAGTAACTCAAAGAAAAATATATGTTCTCGACACTTGAATTAAATTCTATACTCCTTTCTTATTCCAATAGCATCATTATGTGTAGAATGATCAATTCCATATACAAACCGTAGTGATTTTAATGTTTCATGTAGCATTGCTAGGTACTGAACCATTGTATCATCTAATGTACGAATAAGTGCCTCTGCTTCGAAACACCCTGTGAAACTTATGCACCTCTCAATAGCTACTTCAAGTAAGGCAGTCACTTGTGGAATAAATTCTTCCATCCTCCTTACTGTCTCACTAAGCTAAACTCCTTAAACACCCACACAACAAGGAAAAAATCCTCGCAAGTTTAGAGAAATAATCTCAGCCAAAAGAATTACATGTTCCAATTCACCATACCTCTGTTTATAACTCTCATATGGTGAATAAAAAACCCTTAAATTATTTTCCAAAACTGTTATATCAACAACTGCAAACAAGTGATTAATATTTCTAGAAAAAGCTCCAGTCATATTATGCAATTCAATTAATGTTTCAAGATTTTTAGTCTTAACTCCAATACTTCTTAAGGCCTCTCTAGGTTATAAATGTGATAATACTCCTATCAAAGTCCTTATTCCAATCGAGGCTTCCCCAAGTGTACCATCAATATGAGAAACAAAGCCTGCAGATATCATTGACACTGTCTCAATCAAGAAATTTGGTACTAGCAATTTATAGTCCTCTAGAAATGCAGTCATGCACCATTTCTATTCTTCATCCAGCTCATGAAGAACCTCATCATAAAAATGAGGTAACCAGCTCAAAAACTAAGTATAGTTGTCATTACTCATGGAAGAAATAGTTGTTGTTTTCATTTTCAGATTTGCAAACTATGAAACTTCACCAACAACAAACAAGCAATGTATCATATTAGCTAAGGTTTCTGCAGCCTGAGAAAGGTCTTCATTTCACTCAGGCAGAGAGCTCACTGCTTGCAATCACCAAATTGTTATTTTGAAATGTTTTCATCAAGCAAGGTACTAACTTTGGTTACTGCTGCTTAAGAAACCCTCATTGAATTGCAATATTGACATTTGTAATTCTTCAATGATATACATGGTTCTCTTATTACATATATAGTGTTGGGTCAAATATCTACTACTTATTTTTCTATGACACCAACATGCTATGGAAGCAACGTGTCAATCCCACCAAATATGGATCTCTATGACACATGACTTGACTACATATGGTTGATATAGGCGTTAATCTCTTAGGGCACAAAATAAACCACATAAGTTGTAAGATGGGCCTTGAAATCCTACTATATAGTGGTCCATCAGAATCACTAGGGTTTATTTCCCTTATATCACTAGCCTATCAAATGTACCCTAGGACCAATGAATTCTTATACTTTCTCATATGATATGAAGTTATAAACACAAGATGTATTTTATATGGGTTTGAGTAGTCAAATATTGTTGAAGTTTTACTTATACAACTAGCAATTATGATTCTTCTTTATTATTATAATCATTTTTATACAACTAGCAACTATAATTATGATCTTTCCAACTCACCCTTCCTTGCCTTTTGGAAACCCCAATTTTTTTCCCACATGAGCTGTGTCGTTGGCTCTTGCCATTACTCTGGGCCCCTATCTTTTCAACTCGCTTTGGTGTGCATTATCAAAACCCCATCTTTGCGTTGGCTTTGGGAAACCCCATGTTTCTTCACCTCCGCCTTATCCTCTTAATATCCACCTTATCCTCCATGTCGACCACCTTGACCTCTTCTTATTTGACCATAGCCACCTCTTCTTATATAGTCACCAACCCCTCTTCACTTTATGTGCACTCTCAAGTGCCTTTCCCCCTTTGATGAGAACACCTTGTGTGGAACCTACTCCAGTACCCACCATGACTGCAGTGGGTGTTGCAAGGCCCAAAGCATAGGGAAAAACTATAACCATGATAGATATGCCAAACTGAAGAGAAATCTTAAACTCATCCATGGAAGAAGGGATCCAAGACTTGGGTTATGAACCGATATTTCCTACTACAAACCATGCTAGCCAGGTAGTAAAGGAGATCACAATAACCTACAAAACAATGAACAAAGGTAACCATGCTTAGTTTCAAAACCATAATTCCATGTGAGCTAGGTTCAACCAAACTGCCAAAGGCTCATTTTTTACTTAACTATGGAAGAATAAGAACTTTGAAATATAAGGACAGATGACTCATCTGTAGAAGAAAAAACTAAAGAAAATAAGGAAAAGTTTTTTTAATTTCCTGTGTGTATGAAAGCACTAAAGAAAATAATGCATGCAAGGTAAAAATGACACTAAATCAAGTGTGTTGAAGTAAGCAAGTGCATTTTCACATGCACCAAAAATTATAGATAGTTGTAGTTCACATATTTTTATAGAATATACATGTGGGGGTTTGAAGCCCCATTCTTGTTTATCAGGGCTTCTCAGGTCTCTTCCACCCCCTTCCTTGAACATGGGTGCATCATTTCTTATGTACTTAGTTTAGTCACAATTTGGATGTAATTCAAATTTTAACACCCATATATATGTATATGAGATTGATTATGTCATTATTAATATATTGTGGCCATGGTTTCTTGAACGATGTTGTATTCGAGACTTCTTCATTGTCTCACTATTTATATCATGAGTTATCTCAACGAGTATGGGTATGCCTACCTTGTCCCATTGAGATCATGTAGCTCACCACCTTGTGACCCTTTTGTTGACAAGTAATTTTTTGTGGCCTCTTCATGTTGATATTATGGTAGATTCAGGAGGTATGAACCTCTATTGTGACCTTTGACAAGATTAGAATGTCCCGGAAGGAAGCAAAGAAATGAAGGAAACCCTAGACAAGATCTCGGCTACAGAAATATAATTAATATGAATTAATTAGTACCCAGAAGGAGAAGTCATCCCCAGTAAGTCTACCAGAACCACTATAAATACAGGGCACTAGTCTCTCATTTGACACACTTCGCAGAATTGCAGAGAGCAGTTTTTGCGCACTGCAGTCCAACATTTTTGTGTGCAAGTCCTGGGGAAGGTGTTGTGCTAGTTCTTTGGTGGGACTATATGATAAACTTGGTTACTTCTTTCTTGGTGAATTAGCCTCTCTGGGCTATTGGATTGCTACCAGGATTCTTTTCTCTATCAAGGTCAAGGTGCTTGGAGGGTGGCTTCGGCCTATGGTTGGGTGACAAGGGTATTGTCAATGGTAAAATGAGCACAATATTTAATATTCTAATAGGTTATGGGCCCACACCTCCTTCATTCAGTCTAAACACTGGAAGGAAGCATAGCCGCTAGGATATTGATCTCACTGAGGAATTTCCGCTAGGGTTACTAGCAGGAGCATCTTCCAAAGACACTGCCACTAGGGTTACTAGCAGAAGCAGTTGCAGAAAACCTAATCTTAGATCCAGCACCTTGTGATAGAGCATCTCACTCAAAAAGAATATATTCATATGTGCCCTAACTCAGTGCACCTTTTGTCTCTCTCAGAAGATAGAAACGACAAAGTTGAAGTTTTGTATCAAGGCATGACCAGTTACCAGTCAACCGAAGACATGAGTGAAATGATCAGTCTCTTACACTACTCAGCACTTACGGGAACGATTGAACATGGCATGTGGATAATCGATAGTGGAGCTTCTAGGCACATGACGGGAGATCAAGCCAGACTCTTAAATCTAAATGAGAAGAAGACCTTGTACAAGGTAGAGCTTGGAGACAAAACCACTTACCTCGTGGAAGGATTTGGACAAGCCTCCATCAAAATGAAAAAAGGTAACTATGTTCACTTAAGCAATGTTTTATATGTACCTGGTTTAGAAAAGAATCTTGTATCGATATCTTGCCTAGAAGATAAGGGAAACATAATAGCTTTTGTGGATGGAAAGGTGTTATCATGACATAAAGACTCCAGCATAGAGAATGCTAGGGTTATTAGAAGTCATGAAGGAAATCTGTATAGACTACTAGAACAAAATGAAGAAGCTCTTGTACACAACGTAGTCAACCCCAATGATATTTGGTACAGAAGGTACGCTCACATTAACTATAAAGAATTACCCTTTCTCAAAAGGATGGTTGAAGGAATACCAGAGTTGCAGTCTACACATGAAGGAATATACAAAGGATGTGCTCTTGGGAAGAATATCAAGAAACCATTCCCAAGCAGCAAAAACAGATCTAAGGATATTCTAGATCTGATACACTCACATGTTTGTGGTCCAATGCTAGTAAACTCTCTAGGAGGATATTCTTACTACATAATCTTCATAGATGACTATTCAAGAAAGACTTGGTTATATCTACTCAAGACAAAAGATGAAGTATTCATCAAGTTTCAAGAGTTCAAAGAAAAAATAGAAAATCTCACAAATAAGAAGATCAAGGTGCTAAGAACCGATAATGGTGGAGAATACACATCAAAGGAATTTGTTGCATTTTGCAAATTGGCAGGGATTAGGAGGGAGCTGACTGTTCCTCATAATCCTCAACAAAATGGTGTATGAGAAAGAAAGAACAGATCCATTGAAGAAACCGTAAAATCCTTACTAAATGATCAAGGTCTATCCATGTTCTTATGGGGAGAATCAACAATGATAACAATATATGTGCAGAACAGAAGTCATCATCGTATATTGAAGGACATGACACCATAAGAATCTTTCTCAGGTAAGAAACTTAATGTTTAAAATATAAGAATATTTGGATGTCCTATTTACTCTCACATTCCCAAGGACAAGAGGAATAAACTAGAACCTTCAGGAAAGAAAGGGATATTTGTGGGATACAGTGGTTCATCCAAAGGTTATAGAATATATATTTCATAACAACACAAGATCGAAGTCAATAGAGACGTAACATTCAATGAGAATATGGCCTTCAAGAAATCCATAGAAGAAACTATAGAAGAAGAAGAGATTGAAGAACTTAACAAAGAAAGCATAGAAAATGAAAATGATGAAAAGGAACTACCTGATCATCCTATGGAGCCATGTGAAAACATTGATTCAGATATCATACCTAAGACTAAGAAAAGACTAGCTTCGCTTGAAGCTACCTTACAAGACACAAAAAGACTCAAGGTTCCAGAAGGAACATTAAGAAAGAGTAAAATACCTAAAAGATTCTCAAGTTATGAAGCATACATGACGAAGCTTTTAGATGAAGAACCTACCACATTTGAAGAAGCAGTTCAAAAGGGACAATGGAAAGAAGCTATGATGAAAGAGCATCAATCCATTATGAAAAATGAGGTATGGGAAATCGTACCAAGACCTAAAGAAAAAATGGTGGTAACTTCAAAATGGGTGTACAAGATCAAACATGCAACAGACGAAAGCGTGGATAAATACAAGGCAAGATTCGTAGCTAGAGGGTTCTCCCAGAACGAGGGAGAAGATTATAATGAGACATTTGCTCCGGTGGCTAGATATAATTCCATCAGAGCTATCATATCTCTTGCCGCTTCCATGGGATGGAACTTACATCAAATGGATGTAAAGACAACTTTCCTCAATGGAAC
>SNQJ01S0057701.1:22243-34524 GCA_010110895.2 Picea sitchensis
GCAATAAAGATCCTTCAGAATTTTGGAATGATGGATTGTAAGTCCATGGACACTCCTATGAATGTGGATATAAGAAAAGTGAAAGATCCAGATTTTGATCCAGTAGATCCATCTCTATATCGACAACTAATTTTTTCATTGGTGTATTTGGTAAATACTCGACCAGACATTTGCTTTGCCGTAAATACACTAAGCTAGTTCTAGGTGGAGCCAAGACATGAACATTAGATAGCTACAAAGAATGTATTAAGATATATTCATGGGACAATAAACTATGGCTTGAGATATACTGCATCCAGTGATATCTAACTCCATGTATTCACAGACTCTGATTGGGTAGGAAGTGCAGAAGATAGAAAGAGCACTTCAGGTATGTGTTTTATCTTGGGCTCCGCTATGATATCTTGGGGTAGTAGGAAACAGAAGTTTGTCGTACTTAGCACAACAAAAGCAGAGTATATGGCAGCATGTGAAGCATGCACAGAAGCAATATGGTTGATAAATTTAATCTTTGATTTATTTGATCAGATTCCATAATCGACCATAATATATTGTGATAATCAAAGTTGTATAAGATTATCAGAACATCCCGTGGTTCATGAAACACATTGAGATCAAATACTACTTTATTCGAGATAAAGTCTAGGAAGGAGAGGTAAATCTCGAGTATATCCTCACTGATGAGCAGACAATAGATATCCTGACAAAAACTCTATCGAGAATAAAGTTTGCATATTTTCGAGAGAAGATGGGGATCGTGGAAATAAGTCCGTTAGTTGAAAGGGAAGAAATGACTCTCTAGGTTGGGAGGGAGCACTAAAAATATTATTGAAAACATTTATTTTGTTATTGAAAAATAGTCCAGTTCAGAAAGACTCTTTCCTGTTCGGAAAGTGGATTGAGATTTCTGACAGACAGTGATTTCCCATTGTGGTTAACATGGGAAATGCTCAAGATTGCTAATGTATCATAGACAATGACTTCCCATTGTGGTTAACATGGGGAGTGGTCTAGGGCAGTCTCTCCTTGAGGGTTACTCAAGAAGACTGGCCTGCCTCGCCGGACAATGATTTCTCATTATGGTTAACATGAGGAATGGTCCATTTTGGATGTTGATACATGACAGTCTTTTCTTCTTGTGGTTAACAGAGGAAATGGTCTAGATAGTCATTCCTTAGGGTTTATACATTCTTTCTAGGGTGCACTTTGATTAGTGTAGGAAGAATGGACCAGGGTAGGGAATGGTCTAGGCTCAACAATCAGGGACAGACATTCCTTAGGGTTTATACATTCTCTCCAGGGTGCACTTTGATTAGTGTAGGAAGAATGGCCCAGGGTGAGGAATGGTCCAGGCTTAGAAATAAAAAACAATCATTCTTCCTTGTTTGATAAGAATAGGGAAGATAGCCCATTGTTGATGTTCTATATTGAGGGAAAATATTCTTTCAGATCTCACAGATGTGAGTGAAAGATTGGCCCAGATGGTTCAGTTTATTTTAACAATATTTTATGTGTAGGTTGTCATCAGATGATTGTTATGGAGACTTCCTGTCTCCAGACAATAAAGATATACTACTGTGGTGTATATGTTCCACTGATTGTGACTATGTGTCACATTTTTAGTAGTTGTGTACTACCGTGGATAGACACAGTTGTGTTCTATCAATTCATATTGTACCAATTGTCATAGAACATTATCATGTTGGATAATAATGACCGTGCTCGTGATACTACCATTTGAATGGTCTGTTTGTGCTGAAGACCATACCTCCCTAGCTAGGAGGGAGTGTTGATATTATGGTAGGTTCGGTAGGTATAAACCTCTATTGTGACCTTTGACAAGATTAGAATGTTCTGGAAGGAAGAAAAGAAATGAAGGAAACCCTAGGCAAGATGTCGGCTACAAAAATATAATTAATATGAATTAATTAGTACCTAGAAGGAGAAGTCAGCCCCAGTAAGTATGCCAGAACCACTATAAATACAGCGCGCTAGTCTCTCATTTAACACACTTATCAGAATTGTAGAGAGCAGTTTCTGTGCACTGCAGTCTAGCAGTTTTGTGCGCAAGTATTGGGGAAGGTGTTGCGCTAGTTCTTGGATGGGACTATCTGATCAACTTGGTTACTTCTTGCTTAGTGTATTAGCCTCTCTTGGCTATTGGATTGCTACCAGGATTATTTTCTCTATCAAGGTCAAGGTGCTCGGAGGGTGGCTTTGGCCTATGGTTGGATGACAAGGGTATTGTCAATGGTAAAATGAGCACAATATTTCATAGTCTAACACTTCGATGGTTGCACCTCTATTTTTTTCTCATGGCATTTTTATCTATGACATGGATATGGATATTTATTTTGCACCTCTATTTTTTTCCTAGCCATACTGCAGATATAGTAGTCTATCAATAAATTATTTCTTTTCTTAAAAGCTCTTGCTCCTTCCCATATCTAGTTTTCATCGAAGTTGAAATTCTTGCATTTCATTTTCCTCTTGCATGGTTTAAAGAGTCGAGTCAAAATGCCATCAGTTTCACAACCACTCCTTTGAGTAATAATAGCCTAAACTCAAGTGCTAATTAAAATTTATCTAGAAACTTTTCTAGGGCTCTTCAAACCCATCTTAGCTTAGCTGTAGAGCTTTGGAATAGGATTGTGAGAATAAATTTCCAAAGTTGCGAAACAAACATAAAGCCTTAAGTTAGGGAGTGAAATCCAGTTGCTATATCACTGACTTTGGGAAGCCCTTCTAACACATGGAATAGGTGACCAAATTATCTATCCTCTCCCGAGGCATGGTTTTGTAAATTGCCCCCTTAATCCAAATGTTGCATTACTTCAAACTAAGAAAAACACTAGTTCTCAAAATCAATGATTAAAGCAACTTCTGAGGTATGGAACCCGTGAGTGAGGGGTGCTCTAGATGAAATCCTATCCCAATAATCCATCGGAGCTGACGGTTCCTTAATCTGAGTCTCGATATTCATTATATGCCTAGTTGCAAGTTGTATCCCAAACCATTTCAGGGACTCTTGGCCAATTGCTCCTCAGGGCATAAAAACCTAACGAAGCACCATTTTTGAGTTCCTTGAGATGCTGCAAGATTGTTTAGGCATGGAATAGGTGACTATATTTTCCATCTTCTCCGGAGGTACGGTTTCATAAATTGGACCCCTAAATCCAAATGTTACATTGCTTCTTACTGAGAAAAGCACTAATTATCGAAATCGTTGAAAAAAACTACTTCCGTGGGGTTGGAACTGGGAGTGAGGGGTGATCTATCTAAAATCATATGCTAGGAATCCATTGGAGTCGAAAATTCCTCAATCTGAGTCTCAGTTTTAGTTTTATGCCCAGTTGCAAGTCGCATCCCAAACCATTTCCGGGACTCTTGACAATTCACCCTCAGTGCATAAAATCCTAACAGAGTAGGATTTTTGAGCTCCATGGGATTCTTCATGCTTGTTTAGGCATGGAATAGGTGACCACATTGTCCATCCACTCTTAAGGCATGGTTTCCTAAATTGGACCCCTAAATCCAAATGTTGCATTGCTTCTTACGGAGAAAAGCACTAGTTATTGAAATTGATGAAAAAAACAAATTCCAAGGGGTTGGAACTGGGAGCGAGGGGTGATCTAGCTAAAATTCTATGCCAAGAATCCAACAGAGACAACATTTCCTCAATCCGAGTCTCGATTTTTTTTTATGACCAGTTACAAGTCACATCCCAAACCATTTCAGGGACTCTTGGCCATTTCCTGCTCAGGGCATACAAGACTAATAGAGAAACATTTTTGCGTTCTGTGAGATGATACAATCTTGCTTAGGCATGGAATAGGTGACCAAATTATCCATCTGCTCCTGAGGAATGGTTTCGTAAATTGGCCCCTTAGTCCAAATGTTGCATTGCTTCAAACTGAGCAAAACACTAGTTCTTGAAATCAATGATTAAAGCAACTTCTGAGGCATGGCACCTATGAGTGAGAGGTGATATAGATGAAATACTATCCCAGTAATCCATCGGATTCCATGATTCCATAACTCGAGTCTCGATATTCGTTATATGCCTAGTTGCGAGTCGCATCCCAAACCATTTCGGGGACTCTTGGCCAATTGCTCCTGAGGGCATAAAAACCTAACGGAGCCGCATTTTTGAGTTTCATGAGATGCTGCAAGATTTTTTGGGTGTGGAATAGGTGACTATATTTAACATCCTCTCCTGATGCATGGTTTCATAAATTGGACCCCTTAATCCAAATGTTGGTTTGCCTCAAACTGAGCAAAACACTAGTTCTTGAAATCAATGAGTAAAGCAACTTCCGAGGCATAGAACCTAGGAGTGAGGGGTACTAATCTAACTCAAATAATATGCCAAGAATCCATCAGAGTCGATGGTTCCTCAATCAGAGTCACGGTTTTCATTTTATTCCCAGTTGTAAGTCGCATCCCAAACCATTTCGGGGACTCTTGGCCAATTCCCGCTCAGGGCATAAAAGACTAACAGAGCAACATTTTTGAGTTCCATGAGATGATACAAGAGTGTTTAGGCATGGAATAGGTGACCAAATTATCCATCTGCTCTCGAGGCATGGTTTCATAAATTGGCCCCTTAATCCAAATGCTGCATTGCTTCAAACTAAACAAAACACTAGTTCTAGAAACCAATGATTAAATCAACTTCTGAGGCATGGCACCAATGAGTGAGGGGTGCTCTAGGTTAAATCCTATCCCATTAATCCATTGGAGTCAACAATTCCTTAATCTGATTCTCTATATTCATTATATGCCTAGTTGCAAGTCACATCCCAAACCATTTTGGGGACTCTTTGCCAATTTCTCCTTAGGGCATAAAAACCTAACAGAGAAGCATTTTTGAGTTCTGTGAGATACTGCAAGATTTTTCATGCATGGAACATGTGACTATATTTTACATCCTCTCCCGAGGCATGACTTCATAAATTGGACCCCTAAATCCAAATGTTGCATTGCTTCTTACTGAGCAAAGCACTAGTTTTCGAAAAAAATGAAAAAAACTACTTTTGAGGGGTTGGAACCGGGAGTGAGGGGCACTCTAGCTAAAATCATATGCTAGGAATCCATCAGAGTCAATGGTTCCTCAATCTGAGACTCTATTTTCATTTTATTCCCAGTTGCAAATCGCATTCCAAACCATTTCGGGTACTCTTGGCAATTCATCCACGGGGCATAAAAGCCTAACGGAGTAGCATTTTTGAGCTCCATGGGATTTTGCATGCTTGTTTAGGCATGGAATAGGTGACCGCATTTTCCATATGCTCCTGAGGCATGGTTTCATAAATTGGACCCCTAAATCCAAATGTTGCATTGCTTCTTACTGAGCAAAGCACTAGTTATCAAAATCTATGAAAAAACAACATCCGAGGGGTTGGAACCGGGAGTGAGGGGTTCTCTAGCTAAAATCCTATTCCAGGAATCCAACAGAGATGATGGTTACTCAATTCGAGTCTCGGTTTTCATTTTATGCCCAGTTGCAAGTCGCATCCCAAACCATTTCGGGGACTCTTGGCCAATTCCTTCTCAGGGCATAAAAGACTAACGAAGCAACATTTTTGAGTTCTGTGAGATGATGCAAGCTTTTTTAGGCATGGAATATGTGAAAAAAATATCCATCCGCTCCTGAGGCATGGTTTCATAAATTGGCCCCTTAATCCAAATGTTGCATTGCTTGAAACTGAGCAAAACACTAGTTCTCGAAATCAATGATTAAAGCAACTTCTAAGGCATGGAACCTGTGAGTGAGGGGTGCTCTAGATGAAATCCCATCCTAATAATCCATCAGATTCGACAGTTCCTTAATCTAAGTCTCAATATTCATTATATTCCTAGTTGCAAGTCACATCCCAAACCATTTCAGGGACTCTTGGCCAATTGCTCCTCAGGGCATAAAAACCTAACGGAGCAACATTTTTGAGTTCTGTGCGATGTTGCAAGATTGTTTAGGCATGGAATAGGTGACTATATTTTCCATCCTCTTCCGAGGAACTGTTTCATAAATTGGACCCCTTAATCCAAATCTTGGTTTGCTTCAAACTGAGAAAAACACTAGTTCTCAAAATCAATGAGTAAAGCAACTTCTGAGGCATGGCACCCGAGAATGAGGGGTGATCTAGGTGAAATCATATCCCAGGAATCCATCGGGGTCAACGGTTCCTCAATTTGAGTCTTTTTTTTCATTTTATGCCCAGTTGCAAGTCGCGTCCCAAACTATTTCAGGGACTCTTGTCCAATTCCTCCTCAGGGTATAAAAACTAACTAAATTCTACATGTCTTTGTCAACTAACTACTATATCTTACTGCCTTGAAAAAATACTGCACCAATTTCAAGAGCACATTGAGTTTAACAACCACTATTTCCTACATAAAAATGTGGGTTACACTATTGTTAACCATCGCCATAACTAACTTATTCTTCAACTTGAATTGAACAAAAGTTATATTTGTATAGTTCTACTCTTGGCTTGAACAAAACTAATATTGTTATAGTTCTACTCTTGTCTTGAACAAAACTAATATTTGTATAGTTCTACTCTTGGCTTGCCTTAGACATATTTCCAATTAAAGCACCCAAGATTTGCAACACACCAACTATGGTTGGATTTGTTACTCCATAGGATTGACCCTCATCTTCAATGGACATTTCGTATAATAATTCTAATTTGCACAAATCCAACAAACAACAACCTTAATACTATCTTTTTCTTAGATCCATATGATAAATTTATCATGTCCTTAGTGTTTTCACATTTTTAATATGTCCTTAATATGTCCAAAATCAAGAGGGATATCACATTAAATTAGGTGGTTGACCACTAATATTGATAATTGCACCCTAGTCTAATTGTGCATCCAAAACCAAAGATATAATTTTTTTATCTAGAACTGTGAATTTGATGATGGACTACTAACTAACAACACATGCACATGCAACTAAAGGTACAACCAAATAGGTACCTATTAGATATTTCTTTGTCGAGTGAGGAAATCTTAGGACAAATAGAGGATAGAAATCCGACTGCATCTAGTAGATATGATAAGCAAATAAGGACCAGAGGTGAAAAAGTTAGACTAAAATTTTGTAGACACATGAAAATTTTTCTTGCTGAAGGAGGATCATGCTCTTATGTTGATGATAGCATAGGACACACAGATGTTCCACTCAGGTATAAGCATCTGGTGAAACAATGGGTACCTAAGGAACTATCTCCTATAGATGTTGACTTCGTTGTCAACGATAAGACATATCGCATTGCACCATCCTCCCTGCATGGCTTGGGGCTATTTTCCATGGATGGAATAATTGTAAAATACAATACAGTAAATTAATTGATGGACGATGTCAGACTATGTTACAATTATAATGATTGGATGTGGTTGGTCCGCTACATGCGAAGTATGCAGAGATATGCACTCACCGCAAATTATATACAACTAATAAACAAGGATAAAAATAAAGGAGCAACTATCTATATTGATGGAAGGCCTAAATCTTCCGACAATATCACAGGGTTTATAAACAACACACAACCGGGGACAACAAACAAACAACCGAATTGCATATATGAGGGACGTGAAGATAATTGGGTAGTCTTGTGTGCAATAAAAAAGATAACTCTTGGGGAAGAGTTATTAGTGGATTACCATTTGAATCAAATAGAAACATTGACTAATAGTTTGCAGGTTCTTGTGCAACACCTCTTTAAGAAACCTCTACTTATTGCATTATATTTTTTTATTATCTTTAACATTGTTGTAAATATTATCTTTAACATTGTTTTTTTGTTATCATTAACAATTTTTTAAATATTTGGGGGTTTTAATTATATTATAATGTGGCAGGATGATCGTGGAAAAGGGCCTGCCGCAAAACATGTAAATGATTATCAATTTTCGCTTTCATTTTACGTTGTTTTTATTATTTGCTTATATAACTCTATTGAAATAACATTGTTTTTGCTGAAATTATATGTAGTTAATAGGCCATGTGGATCATGATTCTGTCGATGAGGAGGGGTTTTATTCTTGCGTTGATCCGATGCTCTTATTAGAAAAAAAGATCATTAAAGCTAACAAGGAATTTGTTAGCTTGTTAGATCGTCCAGAACAAACTCTTGACGTCAAAGAAAAGAACAAGCTCCTTATGTCACAACTTAACACATATAAGGTAATAACCATAATTTACAGTGTTTTTTTTTTATGCACTCATATGTTCAATTATGATACTTTGTTCTTTAACTTTTACATTAGCTCACGAAAAAACATTTTCTTTTTTATAAAGGAATATTTGGAGCCTGTTCAGCCTGGTGTTGGTAGTAGTGGCGCTACAGAGACACTACAGAGTCCTGATGCAGGCAGTCATACAACTGCTAGAGAAATATTTAGTTCTCCATCTTCCACACCTCATTTAGATATGAGCCATGACACACACTGATAGATGTCCACACCTCGATCATAGTTTAGAGATGGTGGCAGAGGTGAGGATCATAGTGATGTGGTTGAGATGGTTGCATTTCCTGGAGCTAGATGTGTGACAAGCACGGGGACCCTTCCGTGCACATTTTTGGTCGACGATAATGAACTTCCATTAAAACAATCAAGACTCCCAGGTAGTTTTAATTCATATTTCAATCATTTAATGTTGTCCTCATACAAAAATCATTTAGATTATTAAATTTAAATTAATGATCATATCTTTTTGTGTGTAGGAAACGACCTTTTTTATAGGAACGTAGAGAGCAAGACCTTGTCTATTTTTGGGGCAACCTTACGCATGAGGTGGAATTTCCAGAATTCCAACCTCAAAAAGGAACTTGTGGATTATCTTGAAGGCCTCTTTGGTGTAGACACGTTCAATAAAAAAACAGTCACATCTGCAGCGGGTGAATATTTAAAATATATGCGGGATGTTTATAGACGAATCTTGGCAAGAAATCCTAGGTATGAGCATCCTCCCTTAATTCTAGAGAGGGAGTGGAAGGCAATCATTGATGATGCAAAAGAGAATATTTTGAAAAAATCAGGAGAACAAATAACTGGTACACCAAGGTAAATTACAATTTTTTGAATTCAATACTAGCTTTATTTTTCTTTAGATATAAATAAAAGTGTGGTTATATATAACATTCTTGAAAATTTTGATGATAGGTTGCCTGAAACTTCGAAGGAAACCAAAGCAAGGATTGCCAAACATGGCCAACACAAGCTAGACCAGGGTGGCTACTCGAGGTTATAGTCACGAATCATAAGTACCCAAACATATTAAGAATATTATTTGTATCACCTTACAATTTTAAGGTAATTGCAGCCAAAAAAATTAAAAAACCATACCCTTATGCAATGCAGGGCGACGACTTCAGAACTGAAACAACGGAGGAAGACCTCCAACTTGGTTACAAGTACGGTTATAAATCCATGGTTGATCATAGGAAAAGCATGGGGCAGACCCAAAGATCCAATTTGCGGGATAAGGTAAATAAAAATCAGTCCACATTAACCTTTCGTTACTTATAAAATACGTAAATGTTTGATATCGTCCATAATTTAATGTCTTTCTTTGTTTTAATCAGGGGAGCAACACTATAAAAAAAACTATTAGTACTGGACAACAAAGCATTGATAGTGAAACGCAGCCAGAAGATCATGGTGCTCCCCAACAACCCCATCCCAGTGAGGTGCAGCCCTAAGATGTTATTGTGACTGAGGCCCACGATGGTAAAATGTCTATATATTAATCATATACTTAATAATTTTGTATTTATAAATTTTGTACTTATAAATTTTGATGTTTCAATGGAAGAGAATGTCATAGATGATCCTCCTTGACCTGAAGATCAGGTGGATGGAATGACAGCCATTCCAACGGTGCCGACTAGAGGACCAGGTAAATAATTACATTGCAAAGTTTTTTTTTAATATTAATGAACTACTTCAATGATATTTAAAAATTGGCCATATAAATTTAATATTTTTTAATTTTTTAGGTGATGGCCCCTCATAGTAGCATCCATATCACGGCTATGAGACCATATGTACTCAACATGAAAGGAATAAAACAACATCAACTGTTCAAGAGCACCCAGTAAACGAAGATATGGACATGGATGATTTGCTTAAGAACTGGAAAGCACAAAAGAAGACTAAAAGAAATTCATGATGTCATGTAATAATTTTATAAGACAGTTAGATGTACATTATAGTTGAAAATGTAATGATGCATATAATGCATTGACATTATGGGTACTTTTTCATCTGATAATATACACAAGGCTATTTCTATGGCTTGTATATATCTGTGAATGTAATTTTGTTATACACTTAATGATAATTTTAGCTTCTCTCAATGATGCAACTTCCAAAATCTTGTGGCATGATATATGCAACTTTGAACATCCCGCTCTGGCGCACTAAGAAAACTTATTCATTGAGGACACTTGCTCGCAAGTGATCTGGACTTTTATGATGTTAAAACATTTATCCTTGATTATGATGCGTTATGATAGATGACATGATGTTTACTGCTTGCTATGATAGATGACATGATGTTTATCGCTTGGAAATAGACAGTGCTATTGTTCCAATTTTATTGAGTAGGGTTTTGGACCTTGAGATGCAGAGAGGTATCAAAGGGAACCCCTTGGTCTCTGGATTGAGTCAGGGTGTGTGTTATTTGGGTTGATTTTATTTACCGTGATATTTCATTGATTTGATGATATGATGTTGACATGTTCTCGACACGACAGCTGATGATGGTGGGTCGACGATAGCTTGTCGCACTGCACTCACATATGGAATAAAGGGGCCACACATGATTTCCAGAGAGGTTGAGGAGAGGGGTGGACAACAACCCCGCTTACACAAAATTTACTAGCATCACTCACGTGGCCTCGAATCTTATAGTTAACGATTACCTAGTTCGAGGATCCATGATGCCATGAGGGAAGATAGTGACAGTCACTCACGATGATTCTAAGGGCTGCGAAATAAGGCGGGCGTCATTCTTAGAGCCCTTAGTCTCCCACAAGTTCACCTGGCAGAGTGTTGACTCCAGGGGTTATAGATGTCTACCAATCAGTCAAGTTGGCAAGTGGCACCCTTGGAGCACGTGGTGCATCTTGAAGGGCACGTCGTGCAAAAGAAACACAAGAAGCGAGTGGCACCCTTGGAGCACATGGTGCGTCCTGAAGGGCATGTTGCGCAAAAGAAACGAACGAGGCGAGTGGCACCCTTGGAGCACGTGGTGCATCCTGAAGGGCACATCACGTTGATGTTGATGAAGGAACAAATCTAGATGGCCCTAAGACATTTAACACATTAAGAAATTATTAAAACGACTTCCCTAAATAATTGTCGCCCAGTTCAGAATCTAAATCTAAGTCTAAAACTTCTCTAGGGTAAAATTTTGTTTGACCTTAAGAAAAGACCCTATAAAAATAAAAATAAAAATCTAAACAAAAAACAACTTAAGTTATAATTTTAGTCTTCATAATTTTTGGGGTAAAATGAAGAGAGTAATAATTTAATTAATATGTGGTTTTTAAATTGTAAGGAAGAAATAAATTTAACTTGTGGAAGAATAAAAAAAAAGATTTTTAAATTAATAATAAAAGGAAAGAGTAAATAGCGCAACTGCCATTTTGGCTCTAATGAAAAGGGGAAAGAAGGGGATAATAAGAATTGGGAAACTAAGTAAATGGAGGAAACATAATAAAGGAAAGATGGGAACTTATGGTAAAAAGCGAGGTCAACATAGTAAGGAATCAACAATTAAGAACCTTCTAATTTGAGCTAATTTAGCAACATCATTTTTGGGGAAAGTATTTAAAACATGTAAGGGGATCTAGGAACACCTAGGAGTAAATTTAGGAGCACTTCTAGGTGGGTGAGGGAATTGAGGCAATTAATAAATTTAAAGAAAATAATTAATGGAGAAAAGAGGGGGATGGACAACACTTGTGCGATGGAGAATAATTAGAATTATTTTTATTAAAACTTAAATTAATTGTGATTTAGGGAAAGTTTGAGGTTCAAAAAACTCTATAAAAGAAAGGGAAGAGGAGTCTGTTGGGGATCAACTATTAGAGTAACGTTACGCTGCCAGATTTGTGACTTGACTGATTTCTTGTGAGGAGTTGGGATTTCCCAGCTCGGATAGGAGTGGTAGCTCAGCCTTGCGAGGCAAGTTGGGAAGCTAGACATACCATTTGGATAGTGTGTGGCCCCTTTGCAGCTCGGGGGGCTAAGGGGGAAGT
>SNQJ01S0057702.1:3135-35297 GCA_010110895.2 Picea sitchensis
GATTGCATTCACTATTTCATCGACTCGTAAGAAGTAGGCTGCGATATCTTCATCTTCCTTCATTTTTAGTTGTTTAAAATGACCTCTGTAAGTTTGAAGCTTTTCTACTTTGACTTTTGAATCTCCTTCATAAATATTTCGAAGCTTGTCCAAAATATCTTTAGAAGATTTACAATGTGCAACTTTGGTGAATACCGTATCATTGAGACCATTCAAAAGTGCATCTATGGCTTTGGAATTATTGTCATCGAGTTTCACTGCTTTGTCATTTGTTGGTGGAACTGTTGGTGCTGTGTATCCATCTACAATTGATTGCCAAACTTGAAATCCCTATGCTTGTATATATGTTTTCATCCTTATGCTCCAAAAAGCATACTTTTGTCCATCAAACTGTGGTATTCCATTTTTATACAAATTGGTACTCTCCATGATCTACCTTTTAGTGGTTAAACTGATTTCTGAAGGAACTTTCTCTGATACCAATTGTTAGATTACTGAGAGGGGGGTGAATCAGTGATAACATAATTATAATAATTTTTCTTCAAATGCTATATCAATGTAGAATTATTATCCAATAATGAGCAGTAAGAAATAAAAAATCACACACATACACAATACACCAATGTTTTACGTGGAAACCCAAATCGGCAGAAAACCACATAATGCTTTTTCTTATATGTCTTGAAGAATTACATTCATTGGAAGCACCAACTTCCTTTGTTTTCCAGCTGCAACTGGAAGGAGGCTCAAATCCCCTAGTTTCTCAAGCTACAACTTGAGGGAAGCTCCAATTCCCCAATTCTCTAGCTACAACCAGAAGGAGGCTACAACCCCCAATGTTCTCCAGCTACAACCGGAAGGTGGCTACAACCACCTGTCCTTGCCTTGTCCTACCACCCTAAAGTAGAAGTAGAATGATGGAACCACTGTCACACTATCACTATGAGATATACCGCTGTAAACCTATACCAATAAATATGAACCATGCATCAACCTGTACCTCAACCTGTAATCAACCTGTACCATAAACAAGTGCATCCAACCATGTACCAAGAATGTTCCAATCATGTGTCAACTACTGATCAACTATGACTCATCAATATGTACCAACATCATCAACTATACACCTCATGTATGTGCACCAACTCATCAACTACTTGTCTCAACCATGTACTCAACATGTACCACAACCAAAAGCCCTCATCAGTTTCATCATCCAAATATGATTTGTAGCTCTATAATAGAATTGATGTATATGATCACATTCCTACAAACCTTCCTTAACTTTAAAAGCAAGAGACTATCATTTTCATCAAACTTTTCTTTAGTCTCACATGCCTAGTTTTGGATTAGTCAACAACCCTAACTTGAAGTAATCATAACTTTGAACCTGTAATGTATAAAGTTTTGAAACTGATAAACAATGTTCTTCAGTGTTTTTTATGCAATTCCTCCAATTTTCACTACTTGGAACCTCTCAGAAAAGGAGTTATAGAAAAAATGGCATACCTTGCTAAATTCTGGCTTATTCTAGAGAGCGACCTTGTAGAGTGTGCCCCACACAAAATGTTTGATGAATTGATTTGAAACTATTAAAAAGAATACTAAATAATGTCCCATAACCAAAAAAAATTGTTTCACTTAATTTGGATATTTTATGAAGAAGTTATGACATTTTTACCCGAAACACCTGATTTTGACTAGTTTCAGGACTGGCCACAAAACCTATTTTCCACGGAGTGTAACTCCCAAAATACAACGACCCACAAGATGAATTTTTAAAAAAAGAGACTTGGATATGTTTTATCACTTTCATATCAATTTCATGGTTTTAATAATTATAGAAAAAAAGTTATAGCGAAAATGGTGAGATGACCTGTAAATAACATACCTTAGAAAGCACCATCAAAAGAATTTATCCTTCCTTGCATTTCAACCTTCTTTTCTTCACCTTCACTCATAATTCTATTTTAGATATCCTTGGTTACCTCAGACACATATATATATTCAATATTCTCAAGTGCATTTCAAATGAGAGAGCCTTGCCTCTTATTTATACTCTCCAAGTAGCTTCCTTAAAAACATCTTCTAGGTCACTTGGCCCACTTTCCTTATTTTAGGGTTGGGTCCACTTCTAATTTCTCCATTAAATTTTTTAGGGTTGGGTCCACTTTTAATTTCTCCATTAAATTTATTATTGGAAACAATTTATTTTGTATTCACTTTGAATTATAATAAACTCATCACTAATTTTATTATTACCTTTTAAAATCTCTTAAACCACTTTGATTACTTTTGACCTTTTGGGGTTTCTAGATGTGACATGAGGAACTCCAATTGTGAAGACCATAACCCTGTAAACCGTGGAGGAGTTATGTGACATTCACATACCAACATAAAGGTATGAAATGCAATATCCATATAGAAGGTATTATCTGAAAATATATCATAACTCATAATCAAGGCCCATCAAAACAAACTTAGTCCATTATCCAAACCTCGTCTCCAACTTCTCATGGCCATAAACTCTCTAACCATGAGGATTATAGACATTCCACATACCCACCACCGTGAATACATGACATGCACTATCCATATAGGATATTTTCCCTGAAGTAAATTAATTCTTCCTTCATCTCATTATTCCATAATTACATGGGTTCTCTTACTCCACAAAGTGTCTTCCTGAGAGGCCTTTCACCATATGAACCACTTGAGTTTATCCATATTTACTTATCATGGCCCAAAGGATGAAATCCAATCCCAGTTTCTCATGTAAATTACCTTTAGACTTGGTTGAACTCTACTAAACATGCAAAAGAGGCCCAACAAGTTATGTTTGATTTCATAGAACAAAACCTCTTGTTCCCTCTCTAATCTACACTAATCCTAACCCCCCATATCACTCTCCTAAAGGTCCAGATATTAACTAGGGATTAAATGGTTGAATGTCAATTGAAGGGTCTTTGCTATATTTGTGATGAAATATATTTTCCAGGAGACAAGTGTAAGGAACAATTTTTTTATGGCCATTTCCGAAGATGTTCTCGATGAAGATGTGACAAGCCCACTGTTGATGAGCCCTCCCTTCCTGATGCTAACCAAAACCCCACTGACCCACCAATTTGAACCACTCATTTCCTTGCATTTTCTCATTGGATTTTCTCCATAAACCCTCAAGATCATTGGCTATATTAAGAATAGGAAGGTCATAATCCTTGTTTCTAGTGGTAGAAACCATAATTTTATTCATCATCGCATTTCGGAACCAATTTCTACATTTCCTCTTTGTTGATATTTTCATATATAGTAAAACTTGGAACTCTCATCTTTCCCATGTGACTTCAAGTTCATCATCTAGTTCTCTCTGTGGATCAAATTTCTCAAACATTCTAAATGTGCCTTGTCACTCCAGGAAGCTAAGTACTTGTCATATTGTTAAAGGCTAGTGTCAGAAAGATCTTAAGAAGATTGAAGCAATGCAAGATCACCTTGCCCTCCATCATCAAAAGCTTGTGTCGCTTTCCTCGATTTAAATGTTACTATCACAAGTTTGTTAATAATTATGGGAAAATTGTGGTACCTCACTCCTCTACTTAAAATAATTCTTTCACTTAGACTATTGCAGCTGATTTGGCCTTTCAAACATTGAAGGTGACTATGTGCACTACTCTAGTCTTGGCCTTTCCTAATTTCACAAATACCTTCATCCTAGAATGTGATGCTCGAGAGAAAGAGTAGTCCTTCTCACATAGGGCATACCTTGAATTTACCAACAAATAATTACATGAACGCTTCATTTGGGCCAATCAACTTTTGAAAAGGAAATGTTGTCTATTTGCATGCAGTGTATCTTAAAGTCCTTATTTTTTTTGGGGAAACACTTACTAATTAATAAATACTACTCAAAGCCTCAAGTATTTTCTATATCAATGACCTTCCTCTCCAGAGAAACAAAATGGGTAACTAAACTCTTTGGATATGATTATGAGACTTGCATTTACAAGAAAGAAGAAAATTTGTTTTTTTGATGTTTTTTCTCGAAAATATGAAGATGAAGGAACCTTTTTTTCTCCCTATCCCTTCATTGTACTCAGATTAGATCCAAGTTCATCAGAATGGCTACAAGATCCCACCAAGATCTGTCCAACAATTGGTAAATAACACTCCAAGCTCTCTAGGGCACTCTTTGCATAATGATGGAGCTTTTCACAAAGGCCCTTGTATTTTAAGCAAATAGTCACAATTGAAATTCATGATGCCTTATAAGCTTCCTTTGCTACACCCACACTAGGGCACTCCGGGTTTACCAAAATTTATGACAGGTCAAACATTCTTTTATGGGATGGTATGAAAAAGGACGCTCTCACTTTTGTATAAAAATGTGATGCTTTTTCAATCTATCATGAGAGAAACCATATAAAATCCTCTCTAGAACAATCCAAACCCATTTATGATTCCACCCACTAGTATTTGGAGGGACATATTTATGGATTTCATTATGGGATTAACTAAAACTGCCAAATGTCACCATCATGGTAGCTGGATCAGATTTGGCATGCTCATTTATGTGCTCTTCAACATCCATTTGTTGCATCCACTGTGGCTCAACATTTCATGTTTTTGACACATTCAAGCTTCATGGCATGCCTCATTCTATTGTTTATGATCAAGAACCCACTTTCACCATCAATTTTGAAAACTATTCAGGCTACATGGCACCCAATTGTTGTTGGTTGTGGATCCTGATAATCTTTTTGATCTAAAGGTCTTTTGTTTTCTGCCATGTTTATACTCCATGAAGTCTTTACACTTAGAAGAATGTACACTCCTCCACAGGGAGGCAGAGGGGGTTACCCTCTATAGGATCCATCCCCGACTTGGTGGTTTGGGGTGAGGCCCCAAGGAAAAAATTGCCTTGTAAATGTATATTTAATTTCATTGCAGATCTAGACTGCTCATTATAAGCTCTGGCAAAGATCCATGGTAGAAGTTGTTAGGCTTTTCTCCCTAGAAGGAAAGTCATTTATGAGGGAAATGGCTGGCGGCTATGTATCATGGAGAATATTGTATCGAGAAAGAAGACAATGAGAAATAAGAGGGGAAGAGCAATGGTCATGGATGTAGGTTGTATCCCTTCATTTGGCCGGATAATAATAAAGTGAAGACCCGAAATTTCTCCTGGTGGATAGGCAACATCAGTGAACCACATATCTCAGGTTCTATTGTATTATCTTCGCTTATTTCTAAGACTGCTTTATTTTATTGCTCACATCCTATTTTTCTAACAACCTGGTATTAGAGTGAAAGGTAACTCATAGGAAAAGAGGGTTCCTAGGTTGAGGAGCCATGGTGGAAGATGGAAGTTTAGGTCAAGAAATTCAATGCTCAAAACTACTAGTTATGGAAGATGTAGATGGAACATTATTTATATCAAAAGGATCTATTCCTACTCATTATGGAATATCAAAGAAGCTAATGTCCATGAAGGATGAAGAATTGAGGTTCTGAAAAAAGGCACTGAGAAATCCATACTTAATTAATCTTGGCAAAGGTTTATAATTTCAATATTTCAAAGAAAATACAATGGAGGAGATGATGGATGCATTGTCTAAATCAGATGAAAAACCCTCGGCGTCCAATAAGGCATTTATAATGAAGAGATTATTTAATATGAATATGTTAGAAGGTGGGTTTGTTGTAGATCATTTAAAATGAATTTAATATGGCTACTAATCAATCCAAGTTCTTTAAAAGTAGACTTTGATGATGAGGTCGTCCTTCTAATCTTGTGCTAATTCAAGCCGTAGTGCTTGAACGGGTTGGTCATGGTCAGAAATAACTCCTCGTCTCTAGTTCAAATACTTTAAAATCGATGATGTGGTTGGTGTTATCAAGTGAGGATATGTGATGGAAAAAGCATAGGTGAGACATCACATGCCAGCCCATATAGCGTAGAAAAAATGATAGAAGAAAGGGCTCAAGGAACCATGAGAATTATAGAAGGGAAGATCCAAACTATTCGGGAAAGATAGAGTGTTGGAATTCAGGGGAAAGTGATCAAGAAAGACTGTGGATCTCCAAAGAAACAAAGAGATGGACACAGGAGAAAAATCAGGAAGCAAAATGCACAGTGATGTGTTAAAGGATTATTTTTATGATGGATATTTATTTTAAAATGTATAACCCTTGGCTAATATTACTAATCCTTCATGTGCCAACTATAATGTTTCACATATTTTTGTAAAAATATTCAAATTTATAAGGATTCTATATAGTTTGTATAAATTTTGACAAATTTTAAGGTAAAAATAATTTTATCCTATAGAATTTGGGCTAATCATTTTAGGACAGAATCTTTTTTGGGAAAACCCATGGAAAATTAGCCCATGAGTGAAATTCTAGGCCCTAAAATCATCCTTGGATGTGTTACAAGATGCTTTGATTCTTTCTCAGAAATATTATGAGTCTTGGGTAGATTCAGGGGCTCTATTTCATGCCACACCCCTATAGGGAAACATTTTCTAGATTATGTCTCAAGGTGATTTTGGACAGTTCATTTAAGTAATATGCAAAGATGCAAAATTGTTTGAATTGGAAAGGTAAAAATAAACAAAATCAATGGAAACCAATGGTTGCTGAAAGAGGTAAGACATGTTCTGTATATATGAAAATATAATTTCAACAGGAAAACTGAAAGTGAAGGTTGTATATCCATATTTACAAATAAGGCCACCAAAGGATCATCAAGTGATAGAAAAAGATGGTTGTAGGTACATTGTATTTATGTAATCGGGTAATGTTGACTCTTCTATCTATTTAGCTTTGTTAATGAGGATACAACATTGTGGAATCATATTTGGAAACATGAGTGAGAAGGGGATGTGATAATCTACAAAAAAACATTGTATCTAGATATTAAAACAAATTGATTTGTATTTCTCTGAGTATCAGGTTTATGGAAAACATAAGAGAGTCGGATTTATCAGAGTCAAAAGCAAAGAAGACTAAAGGTTAGAATTGTGAATGCTGCATGTATGGGGACCAAATCGTATCATCTCTCTTGGTTTTATCTTGTTATTATGTTTACTTTTATTGATGATGCAACTAGAAAAACTTTGGTTTATTGCATTCGACAAAACATGATGTTTTTTATAATTTCTAAGAAATGGAAAGCTTTGGCTGAGAATGAGATAGGAAAAGGTTGAAGTGTCTCAGACTGCACATAAATGGAGGTGAATATTGCAAAAGTTTGATGATTACTACCTATACCATGGGATTCATAACGAAGATAGTTCCAAGCACTCCACCACAAAGAAAAATGGTGCTTTAAAGGATGAATAGGATGAATCATGGAGCATGCAAGAGTATGAGATTGCATGTTGGTTTTCCCATAATTCGAAGATTATAGATACTATTGTTTACTTAATAAACAAAGGACCTTCAAGCTCTTTGATGGTATATTCTAGAGGAGGCATGGAAAAGTAAACATAAACTATTATTTTTTAAGACTTCTGCCAGGAATAATTTGTCCATATTGATAAAGAAAAATAGAATTAAATTTGGGAAAAAAATCCAAGAAGTGTACCTTTATTGATACAATGTTAATGACTTTGATTATCACTTATGGTATTATAAAAATAAAAAACCATTAGGAGTAGAGATGTCATATTCAATGAGAATGTCATGTGCTAAATATCATTTGTGGGGAAAGAAACAGAAAAGAAAAAACCGAATACATAGTGCTTGATGAGATCATTGAAAAAGAAACTCGAAAGGTACAAAAATCAAATGTACAACAACAGATCATCAAGTACCTCAAACTCCGCAAGTGTTGTTAGAATATATACCATGTTAAGTAGACTCGAACGATACTCTATCCATTGTATTATTTATCAAGGATCGATTCGCTGTGAACTAGAAATGTGATGAAGAGGAACACAGAAGACACCAAAAAAGAAGTGGATCAAGGCATGAAAGAGGAAATGGATCTCTTGGAAAATAACCAGACTTGAAACTTGTTTCAATTGCTCACAGAAAACAACATCAAGGTATAAATGGCTTACAAGTTGAAGGAAGAAGATGAGGAAACAAATGGTACAAGGTTAGACTTGTAAAGGGATTTGCACAAAAAAAAGGTATAGATTTTAATAAAAATATTTTCTCCTCCTGTTAAAATGACTTCAATCGTGACTATTTAAAGTCTTGTGGTAGTAGAATATTTTCATCTTGAACAGCTAGGATGTGAAAACAACTTTTCTCCATGGGGATTGGAGGAAGATATTTATATGTGACATCCACAAGGGTATGACTTCTAAGGGAAGGAGAATTTGCTATGAAGGTTGAAGAAGAGCTTGTATGGCCTAAAGAAAAGATCCAAGGAAGTGGCATTTGAAGTTTGATAGAATTATGATACAACATGGTTATAGTAGATGTCATTCTCATCATTGTATTTATTTTAAAAAAATATAGAAAATGGAACTATATTATCTTTCTATTGTATGATGGATGCTTCCTGTTGTAGGGTCTAATATCTAGGATATAAATGTTCTCAAGAAGAAATTATTTAATTCATTTTGATGAAGGATTTGGGTGATGCAAAAAAAATCCTTTTGGTATGAGAATAACAAGAGACAAGAAAAAACAAACTTAATACTGTCTCAGGTGAGTACATAGAGAAGGTGTTGGAGAGGTTTAGAATGCAGAATGAAAACTAGTTAGTACACCTTACAACCATTTTAAATTATCTAAGGAAATGTCTCCCAAGACACTGTGAGGAGATAAAATACATGTCTAGGGTCCCTTATTCATCAACATTTGTCATTGATGTATGATGGTTTGCACAAGACCACATATTGAACATGCAGTGGGAGTTGTGAGACAGATGAACAATCCAAGTAAAGAACATTGGGAGGAAGTAAAGAGAATTCTGTGCATTTGAGAGGTATTGTTATTAATGAATTATGTTTTGGAGGTTTATACACTTTTCTACAGGGATATGTATATTTATATATGGTAGGTGATAAAGACTGCAGGAGTAGCACCACAGGGCATGTTTTTAATATAGGTGGAAAAAAAGTAAGTTTGATTTCAAAACTACAAATTGTTCTTTCACTTTCAACAACAGCGCGTGAGTATGTTGATGCTAGAGACTCTAGTAAAGAAATGGATTTGGTTCAAGAGGTTTATGGAGGAATTGGGAAAGAAGAAGGAAAATACCGTGTTGTAATGTGATAATGAGAGTTTCTATTCATCTAAAAGAACTCAACCTTCCATTCAATACTAATAATATACAACTCATGTAACATTTCATACGATCCATCTTTGAAGATGAACATTTGAAGTTGGAAAAGACAAACACTAGCAACAATCCTTCATACAAGTTAACTAAGGGAGTAACCAAGAAGAAACTAAGTTCCTTCAAGCCAAATTGGTATTCAAGAACGAATATGAAGATGAGAAATTTACTAAAGTCCAAGAAGGTTCATATTCCAACAGATACAAAAATGGTGTCGTTGTTGAGATCAACAAGTGGGAGATTGCTATTAGTTGGAGCTGATTATCTTCATGATCCGTGAGGTTTTTGTTTTTAGTCATGTTTATATGCCATGAAGTCTTTACACCCCAGAAGAATGTACAATCCTCCATGGGGAGTACATAGGGGGTTACCCCATAGGTTCCCATCTCCGGCCGGGGTCCGAAAAGTGGGCCTCAATGAAAATTGCCTTGTAAATGTATATTTTAATTTCATTGTAAAACTGGACTGTTCATTATAAGGTCATATATATGACGATAGAATTTGTGTTAGGGTTTTTTACCCTAGGAAACCTTCTTTTATGAGGGAAATGCATTACATCATGTATCATGGAAAATATTGTATTATGAGAGGAGGAGACTATGAGAGAAAGAAGAGGAAGTTAGCAATGGGTGGCTAGGTAGGTTGTATCTCTAATTTGTTGGATAATAATAAAGGAAGGACTGAAAATTTATCCAGACATAGCCCACATTGGGTGAACCATGTATATATGTGTCTCTATTATATTCTCACAGATCTTCTCCGTGGTTTTATTTCCACATTTGTTTTATTTATTGCTCCATGATCCATTTTTTCTAACAACAATTGCATATCAGCACCTTCTATCATCCCTAGACTAATGGTCAAACTAAAGTTGTCAACAAGTGTTTGTAGACTTATTTGAGGTGTTTTTCCTGAAAAAAATATCAATGGCTCAATGGTTATCATTAGATGAATGGTGGTACAACACTTCTACCATACAACTACTCACATGATTCCTTTGAAGTAGTATATGAACAAAATCCACCTTTCATTCTCTCATACATGCTAAGTGTCTCAAGGTTCGCTGGTTGATCAAACACTTATAGTTCAAGAAGAAATTCTTCATAACCTCAAAGAGAATTTGGTCATGGCTCAATTGCATGAAGAAACAAGACAATTAAGGTCGCCGTGAACGTGAATTTTTTGAAGGAGACCATGTATTTCTTCGAACAAGAACCTTTATACACAAACTTCACTGCTGTCAAACATTACCTAAACCGAGCCTGTGTTTCTATGGTCCTTATATAGTTATCACACATGAATGATGGCCTATCAATTATCTTTTCCTAGTTCTTTCAAGCTCCATCCTATTTTTCATGTCTCCTTCTAAAGAAGGTGATTGGAACTAAGTACAGGTGGGAACCTCCTACGGACTAGAATTACGGGTTTTATCATGCATGAAAAATGACCTAAAGATTCTTACTTATTACAATCATCCCATGCCTAAGCCCCATTACTCATGCGTGTAATATAAGGCTCAAGAGACTAAGTTGACATACCTTATTTTTCATGTTCGATTTCGATCCCTTTTCACGCTTAGTCATTCTTTTACTGCAAATATCCTCCCAACAGTCGACTCCAGATTCAAATTAAAAAAGACAAACAAAGAACTCATGCATTTGATCTATGAACTAATGGGTTAGAGATTTAATCAATCATACAATCAATATTCAAATAATGATAATCTCATATGGAGGGACGGGAAAACAATTCTTTTATTAACTTCACAATGATAATTATAATGATAAAGTCGACTACTACTCCTCGATCCTAGTCATGTGCTCTTCTTCCACTGTCTTCCAACTACTTTTCTATACTTCTCTTTGCATAAGGATGGATGTTGTTTGGACAAATAACTCCTCAATCGGTATAGTTTCTTTACTATGATTTTCCTCCTTTTCAAATGGGACCCCTACCCCTTTTTTTTATAGGTTAGAAGGAGCTAGGTATTTGGTCAATGACCGCCCATGCATGGATGAAAGGTTTATTTAAATTACCCAAATTTGTGTGTTCCATCAACAACTCGTCCTTTTGTGCTTTGTAGGTACACGCAGTCGCATTATTGGGTCACTAGTATGTACATGCACATATAATGGAGCAGGTGCGTGGACCTTTATAAAGGGTTTTAAGAAGAGTTGTTCAAGAGGTTTTGGAAAGAAGGAATATGAGATGGCCTAATGCTAGGTAAGAATTGGGTGCAATTGATGTTATAATAGATGTCTCCTAATGTGTGAGGTCGAGGACATCCGACAGTCAAAATACATTTCAATAATCTTCACTAACGCTTAAAACAAGTATCTGTGGACCATAATCTAGATGTGCCTTCTCAAGAAATAATAATTGTCTCACTGAGGTAGGCATACCCATGCTCGATGAAATAAAAATCATGGATACTAAAATAGACTATAGACCCATGTCATATAACTATATAGTGTAGGTAAGCAATACATAGAGGAGCTACATCTTGAAATAAAAAATATATACATGTAGAGTATCCATCTTCTAGTCGATAAGGTTTGATGGTTGGAGATGAGGTATTCCTAGAGTTCAACAACAACTTCAAAATATTCAAAACTCAGCTAGGAGTGTAATATGAGGTACGACTGCACTACCCGTAGGTCTTCGACGACTCAAGCTACCATGGACTAGAGAATCTGATGATCGAGTGAAGACTTCATTGATTTCGAACGAAGACTTGATTGGACTTTGAGGATGGTCGGGCATGAGGAAAGATACAACCATAGAGGGGTTGACTCCAAAGTTTAGAAAAATTCCTTTAGGGATAATAGCATGACAAAATATGAGACTCTGCAAAGATGGCATTAACATAAGTTTATGAGGCAGAGGCAACAAATCTTCATGTGTTTGGAAGAATAACTAAATAGAGGAGGACACAACTCAATGTGGAAGGAAAAACTTCCTAAGATCATATTAAATCCTGTGTTTGATGAACAAACCGAAAAGATGTGCTTTATCCAGTGACCTATTATACCGCCAATACAAAGAAATAACTTTTCCCTTCTCTTTGGGGTATATTTGAATTTTTGTTTTGGTCTTTTTCAATAATTTTGAAATAAGAATAAAACAAATGTTACGTTACAAAGGAGGGATGAGTGTCGCAAACATACAAGTTTGATGCGTAAGGACAAGACTGATGTTCTAAGTAAGGACACTCGAGAAAAATCCTCCCGGGGCCAAAGGTGTCGTGGACGCAGAGGTAGAGTGCTATAGGCTTGTGTATAAGGCATGCTTTAGATGGTTTAGTTGAGAGAACATGGAGCCAACAAGAGACCAAAGACATAGGCATGAAAACGCATTAATAAGACACACAATGGTAATCTCCTTCGATGTAATTCTATTTGTCTAGAGGTAAGCTCGGCGCTTTTCATTTAGAGTCCAAAACGTGAAAAGGAGACTCCAAATGTTAGAAAAAGATGATCATGGAGAAATAAAATAAAACAAATGCGTAACAAAACACTTAAGATACACAATACAATAGAGACACATATTTACTTAATTACCTAGTGTGGGCTACGCCCACTAGAGAGAAATTTCCAAGTCCTTCTTTATTATTATCCAAAGATATGAAGGATACAACCTATAACAACCCGATGTAACTTCCTTTTCTCTCGTGAAGTCCCCTATCTTAGAATACAATATTGCCATCATCCATAGCCTACATTTCTCATAAAAGAGGGCTGCTCTCTATGGCAAAATACCTAACATAATTTCTATCGTTTTATCTGCGACCTTATAATGAATGTACCAGATTACAATGAAATTACAATATACATTTACAAGGAAATTTTTCCTTTGGGGCTTCACCTCAGACATCATTGGGCCCGCTAGTTCCCTGCACTTCATCCAAAGGGATAGTCGCCCCTGACCCCACAGAGGGGGTATCTTCCTCTACACTCCCCCATGTGAAGAGTGTACATACTGGGTGTAAATACTTGGGTATAAACGAATCGGGAAGTAAAAAACCTCCTCAATGTGAAGATAATCAAGATCCACAACCAACAATATCCCACGGGAGATCATCTCAAAAAACTCCACCACTGTTGTATAAGTAACTGAACCTTCTTGAATCCCTTGAAAATTTTTCATCTTCATCTTCATTCTGAAGACCAACTAAACCGAAAGCAGAACTTACTTCTTTTGGTTACTCCCATTGCAGCACGTGGTTCAGATTTCCGCTAGTGTATATTTCAACTTCAAATGTCCATTCCTTCCGTAATGGATCGTATGAAGTGGTACCTCAAATGTATATGTTTAGTCTTTGAATTGAAGGCTGAGTTCTTTGCAAGATGAATCAGACTTCACGTCACAGCAATTTGTATATTCTCCTGCTGCTTTCCCAACTCCTCCATAAACTTTGTAAACCAAATCATCTCTTTACTAGCCTCTCAGAGGTAGCAACATATCACTTTCAGCAGCTGAAAGTGAAACAACCTTTTGCAGCTTCAAAACCCAACTTCATCAAGAAACCAATTTATAGTAAAAGCATACCTTGTGGTTCTCCTCCTAATATATTTATCACATGCCATATATAAACCAACATATCCCTGTAGAAAAATATCTAAACCTCCAAAACATACGTATGAGAAGTACTCTCAAATAATTCAGAATTCACTTTAATTTCTCCCAATGTTATTTACCTGGATGGTTCATATATTTTCTCACAACACCTAATGAATGTGCAATATTTGGTCTTGCAGTAAACCATTGCATATATCAAGATGCCAATTGTTGATGAATATGGGACCGTGGATATTCTATCTCTCCTATGTCTTGGGACATTTCCAAGTTAATTTGAAAATGGTTGGCCAAAGGTGTACTAACTGGTTTTCATTCTCAAGATTCTAAACCTCTCCAACACCTTCTCTCGTGGTACTCACCCCGAGACAATGCTAGTTTGCGATTTTTCCTATCTCTTGTTATTCTATACCATGATTTTCAGCACTCCAAATCCTTTCATTACAAATGAATTGATAATTTTCTGAGCATATTTATATCCTGTATATTAGACCATGCAACAAGCATGTCATCTGGCATACAACAAAGATAATATAGCTTCTATTTTCTATCCTTTAAAATAAAATACAATGATCGAACACATCTACTATAACCCCAAGCAGGTCATAAACCTGCCAAACTTTAAATACAATTTCCTTGGAGATTTCTTTAGTCCATACAAGATATTCTTTAACCTACATTCCAAATTTTCCTTCCCTTTAACATCATACTCTGTGGTCGCTGTGACATAAATATCTTCCTCCATTTCCCCATGGAGAAAAGCTATTTTACATCTAACTGCTCAAGATGCAAATCTTTCTATCACACAAGACTTAAAATAGTTCCTAATTGAAGTCATTTTAACAACAGGAGAAAATATTTCATCAAAAATCTATACATTTCTTTGTGCAAATCCCTTTACAACAAGTCTAGCCTTGTATTCTCTTTTCTCCTCCATCTTCTTCCTTCAACTTGTAAACCCATTTATTTTGTAATGCTTTTTCTCAGAGGTAACTCAAACCAAGTCCCAAGTATGGTTATTTTTACCAAGGAATCCATTTCCTCTTTCATTCCTTTTCCCATTCCTTTTGTGTCTACTCATCGCCTTCTTCATAACATTTCTCCCACCACCCTATATAACTAAATAAATAAATAATACAATGAAGGAGAGTATCATTCGGGGTGTATACTTAACCAAGGATTTTCTAACAACACTTGTATGTGTTTGAGGTACTTGTTGCTCAAGTTGTTGTACATTTTGATTTTCCTGTTCCTTTGGAATTTATTTCAAAGGATCTCACTGCTAATCGTATTCTTGTTTTTTCCCAAGCTTTCCCCCCAACTCATCTTTGTACATGACCTTCTCATTATGACATATCTACTCCTAATGATTTTGTTATTTTCATAATCCCACAGATAACCAAAAATCATTAACACCATATCCAATAAAGGTACACTCTGGATTTTACCTCAAGCTTTGTTCTATTTTTCTTTATCAATATGGACAAATGCTTCAATAACCAAAAAGTTTTCAAAAAAGAATAGTTTACCTTTTTTCCTCGCCTATTCCTCCTCTCGAATTGTACCTCCATCCAAAGAGCTTGAAGGTCCTATGTTTATTAATTAAACAACAAGATCTACAACATCTACCCAAAACTATATAAGGGCAAACCATCATGTAATCTCATACCCTTGTACACTCCATGATTTTCATGTTCATCCTTTCCTCACACCATTTTCTTTGTGGTGTTCTTGGAACTATCTTTCTCTCTATGAATCCTATGGTATGAACAATAATCAAACTCCTTGCTACAAAAATCACCTCCATTATCCGATCCGAAGACACTCAACTTTTTCCCGCCTCTACTCCCTAACCAAAGCTTTCCATTTCTTAAAAGTATCAAAACATCAGATTTTTGTCTAATGCAATAAACCCCAAGTTTTTTCTAGTTTCATCAATAAAACTAATATAATAATGAGAGCCACCAGATATGATACCTAATGCTTTGTCTCATACATCTGTAGCACAAGCTCTAACCTTTCACTCTTTCTTTTTTTTTTTTTTTTTTTTTTTTTTTTTTTTTTTTATGGAAAACAAAAGAGAGTCAAGTCCAAATCAATTTGTTTAAGATTTGGCAAGAAATTTCTTTTGTGAATGATCTACATACCCTTCTCACTCACATGTCCAATCCTATGATTCAATAAATGCTATATATGCACTCTATAGAAGCTAAAGATATAGAAGAGTCGCTATTACCAGTACATAAATACAATACCTACCTTCTCTCCTTTCACTATCACCAATGATCCTTTGGATGACCTTCCATGTCTTATATGTAAATATGATCTACAACCTTCACTTTCCAACTACCCCCGTTGAAATTAGATTTTTCCTTAAATCTGCACACATGTTTCCTACCTCTTTCAACAACCATTCGGTTTCATTGCATTGCTTTATTTTTTACCTTTCCCATTCCAACAATTCTTTCATGGTGCATCGTCACCCAAATGAACCTATCCAAAATCACCTTTTAACATAATCTAGAAAATGTTTCTTATGGGTGGCATGAAATGAAGCCCCCGAATATACTACCTAAGACTCATAATGTTATCTATATAAAGAATCAAAGCATCTTATAACACATCACCTATTACATTTGTTTCCATTTCTCTCTCCTGCTGTCCATCTTTTTGTTTCTTTTGAGCTCTGCAGTCTTTCTTCATGTCCTTTCTTCCCACAATTCCAACACTTCCATTCTTCTGAAGTCTAGATTTGGATCTTTCCTTACTATAATTCCCATGGTTCCCTAAACCCTTTCCCCTATCCTTTTGTCCTCCCCTGTCCTCCATCTTCAACGCATTCTCGATGTCTCAATTCTATGCTTTTCCACTTTTACAGAGGATAACACCAACAACATTTCATCAACCAAAGTATTTGAACTTTGAGGACAAAGTGATTTTACAACCATGACCAAGTTGTTCCATCTTTCTAGCAATGAGCACATTATTAGAAGAGCCCTGACCTCAATATCAAAGTCCACTTTTATAGAACATAGTTGATTAGTAACTGTGATTAAAATCATTTAAATGATCTTCAATAGACCTACCTTTCTCGACATATTCATATTAAATAATCTCTTCATTAGAATACTTATCTGGATGTCGAGGTTTTTTCACAATTTGCCAATGTGTCCATCAAACCCTTCTTCGTCTTTTCTTTGGAAATATTGAAATCCACTCTGACGCCTGTGCTCAAATCAGATGTTTAGAGCCTTTCTGTCAAGAATTCCCATTCTTCGTCCTTCAGAATGGTTTCTTTCGGCTATTCCACCCAATGTTAGAATAGATCCTTCTGATATAAATAGTCTTCCATCTACATCTTCCATAACTGGTAGTTTTGGCCATTAAATTTCTCGACCCTAAACTTTCCATCTTCCGACATTGCTCCCACTCGAACCAGGAACCCTCTTTTCCTGTGATTTACCTTTTTCTCTTATACTAGTTGTTAGAAAAATAGGACCATGGAGCAATAAAATAAAACAAATGCGGAAACAAAACATAGAAGATACATAATACAATAGAGACAAATATTTACGTGGTTCACCTAGTGTGGGCTACGTCCACCAGAGAAATTGCCAGGTCCTTCCTTTATTATCATCCAGCATATGAAGGGATACAACCTACAACAAACCTGTTGTAACTTCCTCTTCTTTCTCTCATAGTCTCCTATCTCAGAATACAATATTCACCATCATCCATAGCCGCAATACATTTCCCTCATAAAAGAGGGTTTCCTTCTAGGGAAAAAAACCCTAACATAATCTCTATCGTTAGGTCTACGACCTTATAATGAATGGTCCAAATTTACAATGAGATTACAATATACATTTACAAGGCAATTTTTCCTTCTGGGTCTTCGCCCCCGAACCTTCGCTTCCCCCTAGACCCCCAGCTGGGGGGTTATCCCCCCTGGACCCCGCAGAGGGGGTACCCCCCTTTGCACTCCCCCACGTGGAAGATTGTACATACTTCTGGGGTGTAAATACTTCATGGGGTATAAACACGACTGAAAGTAAAAAGACCTCTGAATCAGGAATATAATCAGGCTCCACAACCAACATCCAATGGGGTACCTTTTTCAAAGGTAGTCTAGTCGATTTGAAAAAGGGGTAAACTAGCACCGACAAGACGTCTATTCAAAACCATTTTAACGAGTGTGATAAAGATAAGATCACTTGGCATTTTTTTCATTTTTAAGGAGTCTGAAAAATCTTAACTTTGGACTCCATCAAGAATGCTCTTTTGGACCATTTTAACGAGTGTGAAAGAATAAGGTCACTCAACAATCTTTTCAATTTTAAGGAGTCTGAAAAGAGCTTAACTATGGACTCTGTGGGGGTTCCGTTTTCTTAAATTTAGTCCCTCAGGCCCGAAAAAGGGTTAAAATTATACCCGAGGGTACTATTCTAGAGATATGAGGCCTCTAGAGTATACCTTTGTTCGTACAGTTGACCATTCAGACTGAAAAAAGGGGTAAACTACTGTCGGATAGACGTGACATCAAATTTCAGTTTAACGAGCGTGAAAGGCCACAAGATCGCTTGACAATCTTTCATGTTTAGAGGGTCTGAAAAGGGCTTAAAAGAATACCCGTGGGGGCTACGAATCATGTATGAAACTGGTTCAAGTAGAGCCCGTTGCTAGGCTCAAACCAAGAGTCTCTTCAATAGTCAACTTGGAAAGTCTCCCAAAATGGAAGAAAACACAAACCACGTTGTAAGTCCTCCCTCATTATAGAAACCGTAGTCATGGCTTCAAGGATAGCCTCATCTGAAGGCAATTCAAAATCTGAGAAATCATGCAAAAGGGGGTCGACAATCCCAAAGGGTGAAGTAAACTAACCATACTCCATATGACAATGGAGGTTCTGGCCATGACTGGCAGAGTTTATCAGTGAAGAATCATGATCACGAGGGCTTGAGGATATACTAACATTGAGATCAGACTCAAAAGGATACTCAAGCCCACTTGGACCAAGAGGGGGAAGCAAGTCTCCCATTCCCCCATTGGATACACCAATGGATCAATTGCTAATTCCAATTCTCGAGAAGGAAAATAAGATTGCACAGGTTCCTTCTCATAAGCAATTGAAAACTGAGGATAAGATGCCACATAATTAACCTGTGGCAGGGTGGAGTCTACACGAACACTAGTAACATATAAAGGCGTAGCCTGAACTAACGCTGAATTAGGATGATGATTATCAGATGCCAATTGGTCAATAGTGACAATGATTCCATTGTGAGGGAAGTGCATCACCTGGAAGAGTGTAGATACCATAGCGTTCATAGAATATACATAATCACGCCCAAGAAGCATATTGAAATCTAACGGGCATTGCACCACTATAACATCAACACAGACAATCTTCCCACCTAACGAGATAGGAAACTGTTGAAGAACCCCCAAATATTCCTTAGGACATCTGTCAAAAGCCAACAACTCATGTGAAGCTGACACAATATTGGGAGAACCCAATAATTTCCAAACTGAGGAGGATAAAATACTTGCAGAGGCTCCTTCATCCACAATACATCGATAAATGTTTGTTGAATTAACTTCAACCCTTATTTGAAAAGGTTCATAAGAAGGAAGACGAGGCTCAACAAGATCATTCCAATCAAAGGAAACCATCCTAGGGCTTGGAGGGGGTGTACTCAGAATGAGCCGAATTCCCCCTTGTTCTGAAAGTACTTAACTGGAAATGTTAAAAACATAGTCGGTAGACACTTCACTCCCCAAGAGAGGAGTGGGATCAACCAAAGACTATGTCGGGATGACCACTTTCTCAACCAATGGCTACATAGGCTAAGAGACTATATGATCTAAAGGCACCTCACCCCTCAAAATAGGAGTGGGATCAGCCGATTCCTGCATCGGCTTGACCACTTTCTCAACCAATGGTTTCATGGGATGGGAGACTACATGGTCTAAAGGTACCTCACCCCCCAGAAGAGGAGTGGGATGAACTGATGACTAGATCAGCATGACCACTTTCGTAACCAATGGTTGAATAGGCTGTAAGACTACATGGTCTAAAGGTATCTCACCCCCCAGAAGAGGAGTGGGATCAGTCGATGATTGCATCAGCGTGACCACTTTCTCAACCAATGGTTGAATGGACTGTGAGGAAACCTTCAAAGACTCAGAATTAGAATATTTTATAGATAGGGACCACAATCTTTGTACCTCTAGAATGCCAGGGCACAAATGAGTAAGGTGATCTCCCTTGCAAAGCTTACAAGGGAACTTAGTATTACGTCCTATCTATCTAGGTTTCTCAACAGAATCAATGCCCCTAGCATGACTAGCAGTGGTTGGCTGCACATCTCCAACATGACTTGCAGTGGTTAGTGATGGGTCGATAACATGACTTGCAGAGGCTACATACCTATTACCATTATTACTAGAAGGGACTAGACTTTTCCCCCCAGCATGACTGGCAGGGGCTGTGAGTGCCCACAAAGTGACTTGTAGAGGATGGGTGCTAGTAATCAACATGACTTGCGGAGGTTGAGGACCTATCTCCAACATGAATCGCAAAGGTTGGTGATTTATTCTTCCTATTCTTCCTCTTTATACTTCATTTAGACTTTCGCTTACTAGTAACTGTACTTTCATCAAAGGTGAGAGAAGGAGGAGGAGAAGACTTTGTTGATGAAGAAACCCTATATTTCAGTGTAAATGACATCTAGGCCATCTCTAGGGAAGGTGAGATAGGGAAATTCCAAGGGAGGTGAGCTATCCTAAGGTGGCTTGGTTGTATAAATGGATTCATCATGTAGAAGGTATAATGGATAACCATTTGCAGGAAAATAAGGAAAAATAAATGGGTTGTTTAGATGGAAAACCTAGTTACTTGAGTGAAAAGGATTTGAGGAGGTTTAGGGTGGGGTGGACCAAAGAAATAAATGGGCGAGGGGTCAATTATTGTAATAATGGGTTTAGGTTAGATCATTTTCTTGTATATATAAACATAAAAAATAACCCTAAAGCGGATAAATCAAATGTGTGTGAGAGGAAGGGGGTGGGTACACTCACTACCTAGGGTGCATCAACATGTCAAGGCGATGGGCGAATGGTTCCAAGGAATATTTGCACTCAAGGGGATCTTTTCACTTTGTTCTTTGTATTCTCAATGGGTAACAATAAAAAGAAAAAGGAGAAATGAGGTTTTATAGCCTTCATTGGGTTTCTCATAGTGCAGAAATCAAGGGAAAATGGAACGAAAACAAGTTTCTCGTGCATGCCAAAAGACATTTAAAAAAAATATATCGATGGTCAAGGATACACAAAAGTTGATGTATTGGCATCCAAAGGGTGATCCAATGTTGAGGCATCAACACATATCAATGATTCGCTATTGGGGTGTATCAATGCGTGATGGGTGAAGAGAAAGATTGGGTTAGAGGAAGAAAAGGGATATACGTTGGAGTATCGGTGTGAAAAAGGGAGTAGTGTTGATGTATCCATGGGATAAGAATGATTGAAAACTGATATATGAGAGTGAGGTATTTCAAGGAATTTATGCATCAGGAATGCTGAAATTACAAGTTGATAATTCATTTCTCTAGTGTCGCCTGCTTCTAGCAAGAATCTATATCCCTAATGGAGTCACCTTCTTTTCAAAAGCCTTGCTAAATTACCAACGAGCATCCATATCCTTGGGGGAGATACTCGCATGTCCCACATGAGCTAAAATTACTTTTCCAAATAATTTACCTTTATAAAATAATTTTCTCTTGATTTCTAGAGATAGGTGGTTAAGGGAATTCCAATTTTCCTTAAAGACATGCGAGATGACACATGTGATTGTGAGATTTTCCAGCCTGATTTTAGATGAGCTACCTTCCTATGCAATCTTTCTCATGTACTATTAGAAAATTGGCTTAGGTTGATGGAAATTTGGTATGAATTTTTGGTTGTCATTAATGTCAACCATTGAAGAGTGATATTTTAGATTGATGTCAGCCCTTGGAGAAAGTCCAGTAGCAAATTCTGGTAGCACAAAGGTTTGGGTAATGGACCCAAGTTTGTTTTATGTATAATAGTATGAGTTTTAATATATTTGCAGGAAATATTATTCTATATGGATAGTACATGTCATTCCATTTCCAGTGGTATGTGGAAAGTCACATAATTCCTCACAGTTAGAGAGTTATGGCCATGTGAAGTTGGAGAACCCTCATGAATCATCTAGAAGCCTCAAAAGGTCAAAGTGGTTTAAGATATTTTAGAAGGTAAATAATAAAGTGAAGTGATGAGTGTACTATAATTCAAAGTGAATACAAAAGAAATTATTTAAATAATAAAGTTAATGGAGAAATTACTAAGTGGACAAGTGGTTAGAAGTGGGTTAGCCCTAAAATAAGGAAAGTGGGTTAAGATGGTTAAAAGGTAACCCCTTGAGGAAGCTACATGAAAGTATAAATAAGAGGCAAGGCTCTCTCATTTTAATCACACTTGAGCATATTGAATATATATAGGTGATTAAGGTAACCAAAGTATATCTAATCCAATTTTCAGAGGGAAGGTGAAGTAAAGAAGGTCGAAATTCAAGGGAGGATAAATTATTTTGATAATGTTTTCTAAGGTATGTTATTTACAGGTCATCTCACCATTTTTGCAATAATTGTTTTTCTAGAATGATCTAGACTGTGAAATTCAAAGGAAATTGAGGAAACATATCCAAGTAGTTGTGGTACAAATTTCATCTTGTGGGTCATTTCATTTTTATGAGTTACACGTCGTGGAAAATAGGGTTTGTGGCTAGTCCCGAAACTAGTCTAAAATAGGTGTTTCGGCTAAAAAATTCATAACTTATTCATAACAGATACAAATTTAGTAAGACCAAATGTACTGGTTAGAGTATAGTCTGTAGTATTATGTGTACCATTTTCATATCCATACAACAAATATTCTGTGCAGGGAATGCTCTACAAATTTTCTCTCTAGAATAAGCCAGAATTCAACAAGGTATGTCATTTTTGCTATAACTCATTTTCTGAGAGGTTGGAGGAATTGCATAAAATACACTAAATAAATTTGTGTACCATTTTTAGATCGTTATTCAATACAAGTACATATTTATGATTATTTCAAGTTAGGGTTGTTGACTAATCCAAAACTAGTCATGTGAGACTAAAGTAAAATTTGATGAAAATGCTAGTCTCTTGTTAAGGAATGATTGTAGGTATGTGATCATATACACCAGGTATATTACAGAGTTACAAATCATATTGGATGATGAAATTAATGAGGGTTTTTGGTTGAGGTACATGTTGGGTACATGGTTGAGACAAATAGTTGATGAGTTGGCACATACATGAGGTGTATAGTTTATGATGTTGGTACATCTCTATGAGTAGTTGATACATGATTGTAACATGGTTGGAGGAAATTTTTAGTAGTATTGTTGGCACATGGCTTATGGATGATGTAGCATACTTGTATTGGTATATTATTGGAAGCACATATTGATCTTGGTGATGAATATGAGTTGTTGTGTTATGCTTGGTTGATGCACATCTTTGAGAGTTGTCTTGGTGATTAATATTAGTGAGTAGATTTGATTTGGTTGATAATATTGATGAGACATGTTGTTGTGATTGGTTGTTTGGACAGGTTGTTGTGACAGGTTATTTGTATAGGTTTGGTGCATGGTTGATGTAGTTGTTCATGGCACAGGTTGAGGTACAGGTTGGTGCATGGTTGATGCACTCATTTATGGTACAGGTTGATTACAGGTTGAGGTATAGGTTGATACATGGTTGATGCATGGTTCAGGTTATCGATATAGGTTGTTTGGTGCAGGTTTACAATAGTATATCTCATAATGATAGTGTGACAGTGGTTCCATCATTCTACTTATACGTCAGGGTGGTTGGATGGGGCAAGGACAAGTGGTTGTAGCCACCTTCTGATTGTATCCCAAGAAAATAGGGGGTTGTAGCGTCCTTCTAGTTATATCCAGAGAATTGGGGAATTGGATATTCCCTCAGGTTGTAGCCTGAGAAACTAGGGGGTTGGAGACTCCTTCCAGTTGCAGCTAGAAAACAAAGGAAGTTGGTGCTTCCAATGAATGTAATTCTTAAAGACATATAAGAAAAATCATTCTGTGGTTTTCTCCCGCTTTGGGTTTCCACGTAAAACATTGGTGTACTGTGAATGTGTGTGATTGCTCATTTGTTCATTGTTTATTTACTCTATTACTATTGGGTGATAATGCTACATTGATATAACACTTGCATTTTATGGTTGAAAAGGATTAAATTTCTCTATTATGGATTCACCCCCCCTCTTAGTAATCCAACAATTTCTATCAGAGTCGGTTCCTTCAGGAAAAAATTTAACCACTAGAAGGAGATTATGGATTATTCTGAGAATTTAGTACCAATGTTTAATGGTTAGAATGATTTTAAGTATGAGATGTGGAGTAGAAGGATGAAAGTATTTTTACAGGCACATGGAAATTATATTTGGTTATCAGTTGTTACAGTATATGATAGCTCAAAAAGGGAAAAGACTATAACCAATAAGGAATTGAATAAAAATAGAAAAATAGCAATGTATTTCATCTGGGAAGGATTACCTAATCCGGTAAGAGAAAATGTTGGTAAATGTTCATCAGCCAAAGAACTTTGGGATAAGTTACATGACATATATTCTTCACCCATCACATATTCAAAAAATTCCAAAGATGATGCAGATATAGATCAAGAATAATTATGTTCACCATGTCAAATAGATTTAGAAGATGAAGAGTACATAATCACCAGAGGTATGTTGTTTTTCTTTAATTTTGAAAAGCATGGACATATTGAAATAGAATTCCATGAAGGAAATGAGACAGAAAATCTAATTGAAAAGGAAGACAATTATGAAGCAGAATTGATTAGTTCTTTATATGAACTAAGAGAAGAAAACAAGTCACTCAAGAAATAATTGATGAAATAAAAGGAAAGTGTTCACATTTTTTAAGAATCCCAATAGGTCATCGAGAAATTAAGAACTCAACTAGAAGAATTCAGAAAGATCGAAGAAAATCTTGAATATCAAAAAAAGTATTTGGAAGCTAACATAGAAGAATAGAAGGAAGAAGAAAAAATGAGAGAGGAGATATTGACAAATCATCTTAAGGAAAGAACTAACGATCTAAACCATCTTGAGGCAGAGTTTGGTCAAGAAGAGAAAGGACTTGAAGAAGAAATAATCACATTAAAAATTCAGCTTGAGGAAGAAAAAAGAACATAAGAAGTCATGAAGTCTCAAATAATGAAGAAAGAAGAAGAGGTTGAGAAGCTTGAAGAAGAATGTTTCACATTGAGAAGTAAAATTGTCAAGCTCAACAAGAACATTGAAGAGACAGAAAAATCCACATCAGTTATAAATATTGAAGAGAAGTACTCAAGGTTGCTAGAAAATAAGAATGAAGAAAATAGAAAGAGTTATGCAGAAGTACTCAAAGGAAGGAATCATGATCAACCAGAATCTAAGAAAACTATTGAAGATACATCTTCAAGAAGATCATTCATGTTCAAGCCAGAAAGAAACTTCAATCATGATCATGATCAGTCAAGGAAGAAATTCAAAAGGACTATACCACAAGAAAAATCATTCACTCCCAGGAATGCAAATTTATTTTATGGTCATTGTTTTTATTGTACTAATTTTGGACATGTGGTTGCAGATTGCAAGGAATATAAAAGAAATTTTTAATAAAAAAGTGCATATGTGGCCCCACATAACATTGAATGTTACAAATGTCATAATTATGGACACATAGCTAGTGATTGTAGAATCATGATCGATACTTCCATGAAAGAGAACACTGATATTAGATATAAGAAAGTATGGATAAGAAAACACAAAGAACAAGTGAACAAAGACCAGGTCCCAAAGATCGCAAGATTGGAAATAAAACGAGATGAAGAAAATTCTACAGAGAAAAAGAAAGATGTCAAATACAAAAAGGTTTGGAAAATAACTGAAAGAAAAGAAAGACAGGTAAATAAGGAACAAGTTCAAGAGATTGTACTTTTAGGCATTGTAGTGAAAGATGAATCCACAGAAAGAAAGAAAGAAGTCAAAGCTCAGAAATATGATGAATCTACCAATGAAGATGATGATGAATCTACCGATGAATATTATGATGAATACACATTAGAGCAGGATTTTTTTTGATCCATCCGGCTTAGAGACTCCTAGGTAATATGAATATTAGACATGGGGAGTCTATGCGATAGTTGTAACAGACCAAAGAACCATCCTTCAAGCAACTTGTAGATTTTGAGAAGACATATCCAGAGTAGTAAGTTAGCANGATAGTATAGTGATAAATGGGTCAACATTATGAACATTTTCACAAGTATAGTCTTGGACAATATGGACGAGAGAATGGATTCATATATTGGTTCAAATAGTGTATCAGAGACAAAGGAAAATTATCATAATGTCTGATAATTACACAAGAAATGGCTCGAACAACACTAATGGATTCCAAATTGACAAATATTTTTTGGAAACATGCAGTGCATACAACAGTTCACATTCAAAATAGAGTAATGCTCAGAAACAACAATGACAAAACTACCTATGAGCTATGGAAAGGAAGCACAGACAACAACCTCTACATCAAGGTAGTTGGACAGGTGGCACAATTTCAAGCAGCACCAAAGGAATCGCATGTCTTATCAGTAAAGAGGATTTTCAAATATCTCAAAGGAACATAAGAGTTTGGATTATGGTATCCAAAAGGAAAGGATCTATCGCTTATTGCCTACACGAATGCAGATTGGGAAGGTTGCATTGATGACCGACAAAGCACCAGTGGAGCAACGCTATACTTAGGTGAGTGTTTAGTATCTTGGCTAAGAAAGAAACAATCATCAGTATCTTTATCTACAGCTGAAGCAGAGTATATTGCAGAAACAAGAGGTTTTACTCAGGTTCTATGGATGAAATAAACTTTGACAGATATACAGGTTGAGTATGATGAGCCCATTCCAATCTATTATGATAATTCAAGTACCATCAATATCTCAAAGAACCCAATGATGCACTCCAAGAAGAAGCACATTCCAATAAAGTATCACTTTATATAGGAACATGTTGCAGAGAAGAAAATCATAGTTGAATATGTGGGCACAAAAGAACAAGTGGCAGACATCTTTACAAAATTGCTTCCAAGGGAATACTTTGAGTATTTTCGCTAGAGACTCAGAGTAATTTCTACTCCGAAATTAATTCTTTTGAATGTGTATCTTATATGTCTTAGATTTACATGAGGAAGCACCATAAAGAGGAGATTTTAGGTTGGGGGATTAGTTTCAGGAAGATTTTAGTGAGGGGGAGCATCCTCAAGGACAGTTAAGTTAGGGGGAGTAGCCACGGATGGAAAGATACCTATTCCATTGATGAAAAGGGGGATATATTTATCATATGCAAGATACAAATGCTTGGAGAGAGAGAACGGAGGCATGTAAACAGGGGGAGAAACCCAATGAGAGTTCATTTAGGGGGAGCAACCCCAAAGGGAGATACCCTTTTCCATTGATGTCAAAGGGGGAGAGATATAAACATTGATGAGGAGTATAAGCATGAATGTTATCATTACTAAGTGTTTCCATCAATGCCAAAGGGGGAGATTGTCAGAAAAATAGCTTAAGTTGATGGAAAGTTGGTATGGATTGTTGGTTTTCATTGATGTCAACCATTGGAGAGTTATATTTTAGATTGATGTCAACCCTTGGAGAAATTCCACTAGTGAATTCTAGTAGCACAAAGGTTTTGGTAATGGACCCAAGTTTGTTTGATGTATAATGGTATGAGTTTTAATATATTTGTAGGTAAGACTATTTCATATGGATAGTACATGTCATTACATTTCCATTGGTATGTGTAAAGTCACATAATTCCTCATGTCTAGAGAGTTATGTCCATGTGAAGTTGGAGAACCCTCATGAGTCATCTAGAAGCCCCAAAAGGTCAAAGTGGTTTAAGATATTTTAGAAGGTAAATAATAAAGTGAAGTGATGAGTGTACTATAAGTCAAAGTGAATACAAAATAAATTATTTAAATAATAAATTTAATGGAGAAATCACTAAGTGGACAAGTGATTAGAAGTGGGTTATCCCTAAAATAAGAAAAGTGGGTTAAGATGGTTAAAAGGTAACCCCTTGAGGAAGCTACATGAAAGTATAAATAAGAGGCAAGGCTCTCTCATTTTAATCACACTTGAGAATATTGAATATCTATAGGTGACTAAGGTAACCAAAGTATATATACAACAAATTTGGGAGGGAATGTGAATTAAAGAAGGCCAAAATTCAAGGGAGGATAAATTCTTTTGATTATGCTTTCTAAGGTATGTTATTTACAAGTCATCTCACCATTTTCGCAATAAATGTTTTTCTAGAATGATTCAGACCGTGAAATTGGGAGGACATTGAGGAAAAATATCCAAGTAGCTATGGTAAAAATTTCAACTTGTGGTTCGTTGCAGTTTTTGAGTTACATGCCATGGAAAATAAGGTTTGTGGCTAGTCCCGAAACTAGTCTAAAACAGGTGTTTCGGGTAAAAACGTCATAACATCGTCATAATAGATCCAAATTTAGTAAGAAAAAATGTATTGGTTAGAGTACAATCTTTAGTATTCTGTGTACCATTTTCAGATCCATACAACAAATATTCCGTGCGACGCACACTCTACAATTTTTCTCTCTAGAATAAGCCAGAATTCAACAAGGTATGTCATTTTTGCTATAACTCCTTTTCCGAGGGGTTCTAAGTAGTGAAGTTTGGAGGAATTTCATAAAATACACTGAAGAACATTGTGTACCATTTTTAGATATTTATTCATTATAGGTACATAGTTATGATTATTGCAAGTTAGGGCTGTTGACTAATCCAAAACTAGTCATGTGAGACTAAAGTAAAATTTGATGAAAATGCTAGTCTCTTGTTAAGGAATTCTTACAGGTATGTGATCATATACACCAGGACTATTACATAGTTACAAATCATATTTGGATGATGAAATTGATGAGGGATTTTGGTTGAGGTACATGTTGGGTACATGGTTGAGACAAGTAGTTGATGAGTTGGAACATACATGACGTGTATAGTTGATGATGTTGGTACATCTTGATGAGTCATAGTTTATGAGTAGTTGATACATGATTGGTACATACTTGGTACATGGTTGGAGGAACTTGTTAGTAGTATTGTTGACACATGGTTTATGGATGATGTAGCATACTTGTATTGGTATATTATTATAAACACATATTGATCTTGGTGATGATTATGAATTGTTGTGTTATGCTTGGTTGATGCACATATTTGAGAGTTGTCTTGGTGATTGATATTTTTGAGTAGATATGATTTATTTGATAATATTGATGAGACAGGTTGTTTTGATAGGGTTTTTGGATAGGTTGTTGTGATAGGTTATTTGTATAGGTTTGGTGCATGGTTGATGCACTTTTTCATGGTACAGGTTGAGGTACAGGTTGGTGTATGGTTTATGCACTCGTTTATGGTACAGGTTGATTACAAGTTATTTGGTACAGGTTGGTTCATGGTTTATGCACTCGTTTATGGTACAGGTTGATTACAATTTATTTGGTACAGGTTGGTGCATGGTTGATGCACTTTTTAATGCTACAGGTTGATGCATGGTTGACGTGTGTTTTAGGTTATTGGTACATGTTGTTTGGTGCAGGTTTATTGGTATATGTTTACAACAGTATATATCACAGTGATAGTGTGATAGTGGTTCCATCATTCCACTTATACGTTAGGGTGGTTTGACGGGGCAAGGATAGGTGGTTGTAGCCACCTTTTGATTGTAGTCGGAGAACATAGGGGGTTGTAGCCTCCTTCTGGTTGTAGCCGGAGAATTGGAGAGTTGGAGATTCCCTCAGGTTGTAGCCTAAGAAACTAGGAGGTTGGAGCCTCCTTCCAGTTGCAGCTGGAAAACAAAGGAATTTGGTGCTTCCAATGAATGTAATTCTTAAAGACATATAAGAAAAATCATTTTGTGGTTTTCTCTCGCTTTGGGTTTCCACGAAAACAATGGTGTATTGTGTATGTGTGTGATTTCTCATTTGTTCATTGTTTATTTATTATGAAACTATTGGATGGTAATGCTACATTGATATAACACTTTCATTTTATGGTGAAAAGGGATTAAATTGCTCTATTAATAATTCACCCCTCCTCTCAGTAATCCACTTAAAATGTATTTTATGGTGAAAAAGTATTAAACTTATTTATTGTCAAGAGACATCCACTTAAAATGTGCATCCTTATTGATCATCTATTGTAGAGGGTTGACTATTTCTGCAAATTTGAACATAAATCACGATATAAAATTGACTTTTCCAAAAAACGACTTCATTGATTTCTTACAATTTGGAAAAGGGATATGCAAAATAGATTTAGTGCATTCTGTATCAACAAATATCCCATATTTAGAGATGATATTCCCCAACAATTTTCCTTGTTAAATATCAAATACACTTTTATTCATATTCAAAGAGATACCATACATCCTGCATCTTTTGAAAATATGTTTCAGATGGTGTGGATGACCAGTTCTTTTCTTGGGATAAACCATGATGTTGTTGAGATATATCACCACACTTTGATTGATTATACCATTTAATACTATGTCCATTTCCCTTTCAAAATTTGTGCCCACGTCAATCAAGCCAAAGGGAATCATTCGATATGTAAATGTTCCCCACTCCATTCCGAAAGTTGTCTTTAGTCAGTCGTATTTTTCTACGAGAATCTGATTGGATCTAGAGAGCCCATCAAATAGAGAAAACATCTTCAAACTAGAGATGAGTTGGAGTATTTGTTCCATAGGGGGAATGTGATAGTTGTCTTTGTCAAAGGGTCAATTCAGATTCTGAACTCTATGAAAAGCCTTAATTCCCTAGGTTTTTTTCTTATCGGTACCATATTATAAACCCAGGTCAAATGTCGAACTTTAAAGATAATTTGAACATCTAGCGGCTTCTTTAACTCCTTTTGGATCATAAGTTCAAGAGAAACATGTATTTTCCAATTTTTTTTCTTAAAAGGTTTAAAATTGTCCTTTATGGTAATAATATGTTGAATGATATGGGTATCATATTTTTTTAGGTCCTCATAAGTCCATGCGAACACATCTCAATATTTCTTGAATAGTTGCGTGAAAGTGTGCTTCTGTGACTCTGAATAAAAAGTGTCTAGGTTGATAAACTTGGGTTTTTCTGGGATGCTTAGAATTACCAAGGAATGCATCATAGTTGATTTGATTGTATTGGGATTTGATGTTGTTCTAAATATGGACCGCAATTCAAAAATATTCTCAAGTGACAATACATTTCCTAAGAGATATTTACTCTTGATCTTGTATTGCTCATCTAAGTATTCCTATAGATTGTTTTGGTGTACTTCATCGTCTATCATGAAATATTGGAACATGTCTGCGTTAGTGATGAAGTATATTAGCTAAGATTCGTCATTAAATAACCTCCAATTGATGACATTATCGAGTACACAAGGCTTGAAAAGTAGTTCGACAGTAAAACTATTTTTTTTTTTTAAGTAAAAAAGGGGAGAATCCTTCTATTCAATCCATGAAAAAGTGCAAGTAATACAATGATTTGCGAATGGGATCATTTGAAACTAGCCTGTGCTAAAAGAGAGCTCCATAGAGCGCGTGGGCAAACCAATATGGAAACATTACAATGCAAGGAGAAAGGACTGGATCACTGTGTTGCGTGGTGAGGATCCTTTCTACCTTTTTTTTTGCGGACATCAATCCAACCAGAGGAGCTGGTAGTTTCAACAGCTTTTACCACCAAAGACAGGTGGTATGAGGAAGTGCCATGATCTTGAGCTACTGAATTCAGTTGTGTTTCTTTGTCGCTGTCCGAGTTGTCTGATTCATGAGGTCGCTTCTGAGTCACTGGGAGCGATGCGGTGATCATGATTGTGTCAATTGTGTCCCCTTTGGCATGAGGTGGGTGCAAGGACTTAATGACTTCTGAATCTTCAGGATTTTGTGTCAAGGCTGCAGCCTGGTTTTTTGGGTCGAGAGTTGGCTGCTGAGAGAGGGTCTGCGAGGGCAATGGGGAAGGCGAAGGAGTTGGAGCATCTTTGTGATGTTGCTTGTTGTCGGAGGAAGGGTTTGGGCAACTTTTGTGAGATTTTGGTCCTTGCCAGCCATTGGCTCTTTTCCGTGCTCCAGA